>JAEMTY010000117.1:0-50000 GCA_020423425.1 Chrysopa pallens
AAATTTATTGATTAAAATAATTAAGTATATGGTCTTTACTTTTGTAAGTTTTTCCAAATTTCTATGCTAATCAATATATTGTTAAATAAAAGAACAGAAATGATACAATTCTAAGCAGTTTTGTTTTTTATAAAATCTAATTAAGATTGCGACAAATAGAAAAAAAAGTAACTATAAACAAGTACAACGAGTTTAAAAAATCGTGACATTGTGTAATACTTTTAAATACAAGTTTTTGTTTTTATGTGAAGATATTCTCAAAAAAACACAAAATAAAAACATTTCAGCAGTTTTTTTCATTTTTTTTTTTGTTTACAAAATATAACGAATTTTAAAAAAATAATATAAATGGACGAACAATAAATATACAAATAAAGTGATCACACTACCACATGTGTTAGGATTTGTAACTAAAACATAATGGTTTTAAATTGAATCACTTGGTGACGGACACCATAGCCACTGTTCTCACCTATCACGATACCATCGACCACGTGGTTTACGTAATTTTCGCGGTGATAATGGTGGGGATGATGATGCCGGTGCAATTTTCATTTTTTTACGTTTTGGTTGATGGTGATTAGATGATGATGAACTTCGTAAACGACGATTATTTTCAATTTTTGTTTGATGTAACGGTTCAAGTGTATCAATTTTTTGTACTTTAACGTATGGCTGAAATTCTATGCTAGCACGACGATCACTTATCGATTTCTTAAGTTCCGCACTCGCACTTGTTTTCTGTATCGCTGATAACGACTCAACAATTTTTGCATTTAAAATATTATCAACATTATCACCCCATTTTTCAACTTCCGCGCATTCTTCAGCAGTAAAACCTAGACAGTCGGATGATGGATTTCGAGATGGGTTCCGACTAGGAGATATAATAGGAGTGTCACCTCCTGGAACTGCTCGCGACGTACCTGCACGCGTTGTATTCTCTTTATTCTCTATGCCTTCCGCATCCCCACCTTCTGCTTCACTTTTATTAAATATTAGATTTTTCTTTTTTCGACCTCTACGACGTACTTCACCCTGTTGCGGTTCTAAGGAATTAGTAAACGTATCACTTGTTGTGTCACACACTGCACCCACTGTTGCATCAGAATCCTCATCAGGTATTCCTGGATAATGCCGACGAGATAATACCCGTCGTTTATTTGGCCAACCTGTACGATTTTTCTTTCGACGACATTTTCTACGAAATTCTTTTGGTGTGAATAATGAATAATTGCCTTGAAATAATCCATTTTTCTTTAAACAATCTTTACTCCATTTTTCTTTCATACCAATCTCCAGGACTTTAGAATCACTATAAGTTTTTAATATATGAAGAAAATTATGATCATCTGATTCGATTTTACTATCTGCAGGAGGATCATATTCTAAAGGTAAATTTTCAATTTCTGCGAAATCTTCTTCGTTTGCTTCTAAATTATCTATATCTAAAATAAATTTACATGTATTTTGTGGAATTGGAGAGGGACATATCGAAACCGAACTTTCGTTTTGTTCGTTTATAGGAGGTAATGATTCTCCTTCGGATTCCATAGATTTTGTGTTTCGCCTACTCCGTTGTTGTAATAGACCACCAAGAATAGCCAAAGTGGATGCATGCTGGCGTGGTGATTTTCTTGGATTTTTTCCTGGTGATGGCAATCTACGTTTACGTTTTGGCTTATCAGTCGTCGATTGTTTGCTACTAGTATTTGAAACTTGATCCTCGTGAATAACGTCCAAAACATCGACGTTCGAGTTCACTTCTGAATGATTCGTTTCCGAAACATCTGATTGTGGAGCGGCTGGAGGAGTTGGAGGTTGATCCAACGCTAGTATACGTTTAATGAGATGTTCTTTGCACGAAGCTGGATCGCGTGGCATTAATGGAATATTCGTTTCGTATGGTAATGGTAAAGGTATAAATTTTGGACAATGCATTTCAATAAATAATTTAAAATCACGTTCAACTTGTGTTACCCGATGTGCAAAAATTTCATCACGCAGTCGCTCTGATCTCCGTTCGAATGTAAAAGTTACTTGATCCATTGGATTTTGCGCAGTGTTACAGCTATTAAGTGATGATTCAAATTTACGTTTTTCCTCATTCACTTCTTGTTCAGTCTTTATAGTCGTACTTGATTCAGGTATATCATGATGCCCGGTCATTAATGGAAGAAAACTACCTTGGAAACGTAATCTTGATCCAGGCGTCTCAAATTTATAATATTTTTCATTATCCTGGATAAATACTTCAGCGTGAGTACGACGTCGCTTTTTTCGATCACGCTCCGTACTTCGTACCGATTCGTCGCAACTACTTAACACACTACAGTCCTGTGAATCTTGTGAGCCTTCATCAGTTAACTCAGATTTTGAAAGGATTTCCACATCGCTAGATTTAACATCACTTGATATATCCTGTGAGGTAAATCCTCCTGTAGTATTTCTTTCTTCATCCGTTTCACAATCATCATCATCATTTTCACTTGAAGAATCACGATGTGGAAACATAAAATTTTCCGCTTCATTACTAAGTGTAGATAATTCTGATTTGCGTACACGACGAAATTTAACTACAAGACGATCATTAGCTGGTGGAGATGTACGCTGAACTTGAACATCATCTCCGTTAACTGTTTCCTCTTCTTCCACAATTGGAGTTCTAGCACGATGATTTTTAGTTTCTTTATGCACCGATGTTGCACTTGAACGTAACTTTGAACTTAACACTTCAACTTTATAATAAGCACGATTTTCCGATAATAAACGATCATCAGCAGTAGGACGTTTTGGTCGATTTGTTGACGATGATTTTTGAGAATTTTTCTTAGTTTTGGTTTTTTTAATTAAATGTTTACTAAGTGGTTGTTCATCGTCATCTTCCGTTTCATCCACATCGGTTTCATCATTAATACGATCTTCTTTTGATGGTTTCACTGGATTTCCCTCATCTTCAGCGGTAGTGCCTAATAAATTACTTGGTAACCACAATTGTTTTTTCGACCGTAAATGATGGACTCCGTCGCTTAATGCAGGTGATATTGGTGCAGCCACTATAGAATCTGGTATAGTTTTCTCACATGCTGAACTCGATCGTGTTATTCGTACATTATTAATCGTCGAAGATGATTTATCAAGAACTTTCTTTGGTGTTGATAATTGATTATCGCCATTGATTTTAATTTCAATTTGATTACGTAAATTTTTACGCAAAGAACGTCGATTAAACATTGTACAATTATTTAATGTATCATCTCCTTTACCCCCCGAAGCGGTACCATTCAAACGTAAGAACGCTTCAACATTCGCACCAGCTGTGATAAGCGTATCTAATGATAAAAAATTAGCATCGTCTCTAACATAACTTAAATGTCTATCACTACGAACATGTTTTGGTAAATCTTGATAGTCTACACGACATATTTCACAATAACCACTTTGTACTGGAGGTGTATCATCTACTTTAACACTACGTAAAGAAATTCGGGTTTTTCTTATCATTTTCTCCGCACCAGCTCGTTTTGTCGATATGATTTGTTGATTATTTTGCGTATCTTTTTTATTGACTACAGTAAATGGAGATACACCCGGTTCGGCATCTAAATTGATTGTTGGCCACACTGATAATTGTTTGTAAATAGGTCTAGCATCTCTGAAAATTAAATTGTTTTTAATTAGAAAAATCATTTTGTTACCATAATTATATTGATAATTGAATATTAATTTTGGAAAAATTGTAGTGAACACATATCAAATTTAATGAAAGGTACAAAATGAATAGTTCTATTATAATTACCTTGAAAATGGTTCAAATTTAATAAAAGGTGGTTTTAAATCTTCAACTTTAACTGTGGATTTTATCTTTGATTTCTTCTTTAATGTTGATAAATCATCAGATGGTTGCAAAATTGACGCGGCAACTTTCTCTAACCAACCTAAAATCTAAAAATAGAAAACTTTTTATGTTTAGAAATAAATAAATTTTGGTTTAACTTTAAAAAAAATTATTACCTTTTCTACTGACCATATAGGAATACCCCAAATTCGAGCATTTTCAAGTGGATTAACAGCTGTTTTATTCGTTGACTGTAATCGAGCTCTTTCAAGCATTGCATCTGCACGACTTCTCTATTAAAATAAATATATAAAAACTATCTTTAAATAGAGATAAGAAAAAAATTGTATTATTTTAAATATTTGAGAACTTTTCATATCGCTGGAGCATACTACGTCTTTGTTTTTGCATACAAAATTGGTAAATAAATGTAGCCTCCAATCATCATAGTAAATGAAAATAATGAAATAATTTTATGGGCCTAATGTTTACTTCTATGAACATAATTTCAACTCATTTTTCTTTAAATATTATGAGTTTATAGTTAGGTTTGTATTCGGCTGGAAAAATGTAGACACACACATAAATATGCATACTGTGTTTCCAACATATTACAAATTATATACAACATTTATATAGAAACATAATAATTGGATCCAGGTAGACGTAGATCTAATAATGAATTTTTCGTAAATCGTAAATAATGATTTCTTATGGATAACTTACAGGTTTTCTTCTTTGGGATTCCGCTGGTGTAAAAGGAGATTCCACGGCTGATGTAGTTGAATCATTGGATAACACTGTGGATGATCGTGGTGTTTGTGGAGTTTTTGGTGTATTTAACGCTGATGATTTGTCTCCAATACATGAATAATTTTTATCCGATACAACATGTGTAACTTCTTTTACCAGAAAATAATCGATTTCCTATAAGATTAACAACCAATAATTTTAGAAACAAAGCTTTAGGTAACAACATTCTAAATTCTCATACTATTCGGGTGGTTAATTTCAATAGAAAATATTTACCTTAAATATGGACTCAAGTTATTTATTCTCAAATTTTTATACTAAACAAAGATTATTGGAGCCAATTAAAATTTACCTACTATAAATTTTACTTACTATAAATTAAAATTTACATGATAAATATTGTCGAATTCAATTTAGAATCTCGTTTTTGAAGTCTTATCATTTAAGGAAATCAATAATTCGATCAATTTATGTTTAAAACCTTAAGCAGATGAAAATCTAAATCATATTTTTTATACTCGAAATCGGTTTGTAATTTAACTTCTTTGTGGAGAATTAATCATTACGCAAAATTATAAGTGAGTGATAAAAAAGCAATTTAGTTTTAATAGGAAGAATCTATGAATACTATCAACAAAAATATTTTACTTTACGTATAAATGAACATTAACATTCATCAATAAAACTAATATTTTAAACCTTATAAAATGATGATTAATATGTTATTTTTAAATTTTAATAAATAGCTACTGAAATTAACCACTGAGAACACTGGAACTTACTAAATACACATAACAAAATCATTTCACCGGAAAGTACTGTATAAATTATTTCGATATATTATTAGAACACGGTATATATATATATATATAAGAATAATCGGTATGTAGGGTGTATATTATACTGATTTAATAAGCTAACATTTAATTTAAAATCTCCATAATAATTTTAATCAAACTTGGTAAAAAGTAGACAAATTCACGTAAAAACAATTTAAAAACTTAGAAAAGTGACATTACAATTAAATAAATAACATTAAGCACATAAATTAGAGACAAATGTCACAAAATGGCTCTTAGTACAATCAATATTTAATAGTTAGCGCTCCTATCGATTCGAACAAATTATAATTTATACAATAAATATCAAATTCTTATTAAAAATTATCTTTAATTAGATAATAAATTTATTAAAATTCTATTCATCGAAAATAAAAATTCTACTCGATATAACTATTTATACATATAATTCATTTTTGGCGCTCATTTTTAAAAACAAAAAAATGCTAATAAACAAAAGAGAACATTTTAAAAAGTTAGTTTTGATAATTTTTTTGAAAACTTACACCGCCAAGTTCTTTAATTTTCGCTTCAATTTTTGAACAAGTAACATGATTTTTAATATCCAAATAAAATTTAAATCTGATTAATGGTTTTGATCCTTTCACTAAACGTACTTGGCCTGAAAGCCAAATATAAGGTTATGTAAGATACCAAAAAAAAAAAAAAAAAAAAACAGAAAATAAAAATTAAATTTGAAACAAAACAATAAACAAATTTACTTTTCACTGACGTAGAATCCACATTTTGTTTTGGAGTTGACTTTGAGAGCATCACTTACACTGACTCATGAAGTTAGAAAAAAACTCTTTTGTTTTAAAACATTTATCAAACTCACTGTAAACAGTAAAACGTAAAAATGTTAAAAATGAATATAAAAATAATTTGCTTAGCTGTACTAAATGCTGACACGACTAACAATTCACTCATATGCCAACATTTTAACTGTCCGTGAGAGGTTTTTCAATGATGTAATGATGCTAGGCTCTAAAGCAGCGGTAAAACAAACAATTCGATGTTTATGTAGTATAATATATTATGTATCCGTTACTTTGCATTATCAATTATTTAACCAAAATTATTACTTTTTGTGATTTTTAGTTAATAACAAAACATAAAATCTTTTTTTATTTATTCATTGTATATTTTAATATCACTTTAATCTAGAAAATGTAGTTAATAAACTTTGAATACAGATACAGTACCTAAATACATTTACATTCTATTCTAAACAACTTTAATATGCATTAGGGTACGTTCTATCATACTAATGTACAAGTTTATTCAACCATTAATTAGCTAAGTAGACTATGCTTATGCATTTATGCATCAATACTTTTCAAGGCATGTGTAGAATAATAATCAAAGTTAATTTTTTAATATTGAAATTTATGAAAAATCATTTTATTTTAAATTCTTTCTTTATTAATATTTTACTTTTGATATTTAAATTCTAGATAAATCTGAAAAATCTATAAGCTGATTTTGAAAGTTTACCTTTTAAAGTTTCCCTTGATATTTAAATTCTAGATAAATCTGAAAAAATCGATTAGCTGATTTTGAAAGTTCACCTTTTAAAATCACTTTCAAGCTCCAAAATAGTTTCAAATTATTATACCAAAAACTAAATAGGAAATTTAATTTCCTATTCAAAATTTTGAATAGGATGAATATGAAATCATTTCTTATTCAAAATTTTTTACAGGAAATCATTTCTTATTTAATTTTTAAGATTTATATCTGTTGGGATATAATTATTATATTCCAACATAGATAGTTTTTAAGTTAATAATTTTTTTTTTCTAAAATTGGATATATTTATTCCAATAAAATAAATGCAACAATAAAAATAAAATTATTTCAATTTAAATAAAAAAAATTCAATGAATCGATGGGCCTATTAAAAATGAGAACGCATCCTATATCGTTCAAATTCGGTAAAAATCGTCATTTATATTCGTTTACTGGTCTAGGGCATATGTGGATGTATTTTGTAGCCAATAATAATCAATGTTATCTTTTGTAATTTTTTATGTCGACGACGGACTGAACTCAAATAATACATATTTTAAATAAATGTCTGCTATATATTATATTATTGACCTGCTAAATATATTATATTGTATTTACTTTTTACCAAGTTTAATAAAAGTACGCAGTATCTTGTTTTATTTTCAGTTCTATAATCAACAACCATCATATCACTTTTATGTGGTGCTGCTAAATAAGTTAAAAATATGATTTTAAGCTAAAAATTAATTTATGCTTAGTAATAAAACAATTATATTTAGTTACTGAGTAGTTGTTTTTAAATTGATTATAAAAAATAAATTTATGTTACAAAATATAATTTTTTTAAATAATATCCGTATTTTAACGAATTTTTAGCGACAGATATTAATCTTTAACGGATAATGGGTGAATTTTAAAATTTAAACAAATTACGTTTCTTTTTTATTTTTTATAATCACTACCTATGTTATTTCATTTGTTTTTTTCCTTAAGTTGATTATTCAAATGTTTTAAATAATTTCTTAGTAGCATGGAAAATTTTTTTTGTATAGAAAATACGATGAGAATTATGTATCTAGAAATATGTCAGGTTCATATTTTTTTAAATCAATATTCAAATAAAAAAATATTGTATTGAACTCTTAACTATATACGTTTGCGTTACAATTTATATATCGACCTTGATTACTGTATAAATGTAGTGTACAAAACAAGTGTCGCGTATTAATCTAATAGTTTAGTACATAAAAAAATGTTGTTTGTAAAAAAAATACTAAATTCATAAAAAATAGTTTTAAGTGGGTGAAAGGATGCGCAACTTTCGAGAAAATTCGCCTTAAGTTTTTAAAGAATGCGTTTTAACGATAGATGAGGAGAGGGGAAGATTTAGCGACCATCATTTCGTCAACCGAATTAAGATAGTGTCTTAGTGCATATATTAGTTGTACTATTGCGATACCGCCGCAAAACAGCTGCTGTATGTTTAGGAATTGTTCGCAAAATACATTACCCTAAATATTTATAAAGTGCAACAATTGAAAAATTACATACGAAAGCGGAAAAGAGGCAATACTTTTACCATTTGAGTAGAGTATATTTTGGCTATAAACTTATAAACAGTGACCTTTGAGCGTTTATGAATAACTTTTTAACATAGGCTCATATTAATTTTTATAAATAACAACTTTTATCCAAATTAAAAAATATCAACCTGTCATTTTAAAAATAAAATACGTCAGCATAATAATATAAAAAACGCTTGAATGTCAAAATTCAATTATTCCGACTTATTTTCATGAATTTGAAATTATTTTTTTATCGATAATAATTTTAAATATTCTTTTTTTAAATTTTAAGATTCTAAGATGTCTCAATTTAATATGATTTGGATAGTTCATTAGTAGTACCTACGATCTAATCAACTTTAATTAAAAAAAAAAATTTCACACATCCGTATCCATAAAAAAAAAATTAAAATGGAGATTGATGAAACCTTAGACAAAAAAATAGGCCATTTGAAGTATTACTGTGGCTTATTGCATTTATTGTTTATTGCTTAATTCCTCGAATAAAATAGAAAATTATAATTCCAACATATTTTCAGGTTTCCAACTAATCTGACCACAATGTTCATGACAAGTTCCTTGATTGAATGAAATGTCAACACTTTTTTTGATTAAAAAAAAATGAATGAATTTACCGCATGATATATCAAATGAAATGCATTAATTTACTTGATAATTTCGCATTCCTCAGGTCTGCTATCCTGATGTATCAATATAAGAGATTTTTTCTAGGTCTTTGATTTAAAAAAAATTAATCAATGAATTTACCTTATGACATTATCAAATGAAATGCATTAATTTACTTGTAACTCCGGGTTCCCCAAGTCTGCTATACTAATAGTCAATATAAGGGACTTTTTTTGGTGTTCGATTTTAAAAATACCACATGATATATCAAATGAATCGTTCGTTGTAGCTGATCGTTTAATAAGAATAAAAATAGCCACAAATACAAATTGCTAATATTATTTTTTATTTTGTTTTTTTGATTTTTTTTTAATGTACAACAAATACAATAATGAATTTTAATTTACTAAATTTTTATTTATCTTCACACTGCACTCATATATGATCATTGTAATTAATTATAAGTATTTACAAAAATGTTTTGTTTTGTTTCGAGTGTATATTATTAATAGTCGTTAATTAAAAGTATTTTTGTTTAATTAAAATCTTTTTTTATATTTATTTTGTACAAGTAATATATAGCATCTTTTTTTTATATAACATATGATATTTTTATTATAATAAACTAATATACTTTCTTTTGTGATTTATTAATTTTTTTAAATTTTATTTCAATAACGTATTTTCGTTAAAAAATAAAATATACAAAAAAAAATTTTTTTAATAAATTTTACAAAAAAATTGAATTCTTGAATTGTGTATTTTTTGCCAATAATTTTGACGTTTGTGACGTTTTTAGTCAACTATTTTTTTATTTTTTATTTTTTTATTTGTAAGATATTTTATCATTTTTTATTATGGTATGATCATATTGTAAGATTTCTACGGCAGGAAGATGTAGAATCTAACACGTATAAATATAAACTATTTTATACCTTGCGTTAAATATACGGTATGTTAAATTTAGCCAATTATTTTGATTTTTAACAAATTTTTTTTAATAAAACCACATAATTTAAAATGATTATACACAATTCTAGAATTAATATATTTTTTCAATGATTTCGAATTTAAATTTTAAAGAAATAAAATGAATAACAAATATTTAAATAACAATTAATAATTAAAATATGAATGTTAAAAAAAAAAACTTGAATGAACTTAAAAAAAAAACTTGATATGAATTTTCGCAGTGAATCATATTTCAATCTAAATGTCTCAATTTGTTATTTTCTTGAGTTTTAAGTAGAAATTTTACAATTATAATTTTAATTATTTATCGTCTTTTGGATAAAAATATCAGTTCTACGGCTTACGATTATTTTAGAAATAACTTTTAATTATTTTACTTTTGTATTTATTATTATTCAATTGCCGATTTATTTAGAAAATAACATATATTTTTATGAGACGTTTAAAATGTAACAATACATTATAATCAACTGAAACAATAGGAATGTTCATCGAGATTCTTTAAAATAATTGTGTTGTCTCATACTGAGAGATCGCAGTTTGTTCCATTTGCATTTGTTCTGAATAAATTTAGAGACTTCTATAGGACATTCATGTTAAGAAATTTATAAAAACACAAGTTACACACCATAAAATGATATTTATTATAGATGCTGTATTTCCAAATAGTGTATAATACATTAAAATAACCAAATTTTGTTTTGTAGTTGATAATGGAAATAATCAGATGTGTGTAATTAAGAGTGGTGTATATTTTTGCTATTATGGCGCTGCAATCTTAGCATGAATCTCTTATAAAGGTATGTATTAAATATTTTAAATTTGAATGTGTGTTTTGAAATATAATATATATAAATATATAAACATATTTTAAATCATATTTTATTAAATACCTCGAAAACGGTTTCATTTTTAACAAAATAAGTAAAGTCCTTTATGAACTTTTTAAAATTAAAAACACCTATTAATATTATAGAGCAGATACGTGAAATTATTGAGCCTTTAGTATTTGAAACTTTACAAATCAACATAATAAAAATCCATTGAAATCGAATTAGAAAAAATATGTAGCCTCTAAAAATTTGGAAGTTTTATTAATTTACCCAATATTTAATATAAACATTATCAAATAACAAAAAAAGAAGAATATATATCCAACATTGAGAATATATATAACGTATATGTATTCAAAATTGCATATTTATCATTAAAAGTACCACTACTTACAAAAAAGACAAAAAAAAATGTTACCTCACGATCTATACTTGTTCTTGCCTGTCATTTAAAATGCCCAAAGCACTTGTCTTACATATTGTTTAAATATATGATTAATATTTCAACTTTTGTGAAAGTAAAAGAAAAATTATTACGATAATTTTATCATCAGTTAAAATTTTACTGATTAATAAGTTTTATTTAGAACGCATCTAAAATTTTAACAAATTGATTTTAAATACTTAATATTTTTTCTTGTTCTAAAAACTGCTTGTAGAAAAAGTTAAAATATTATAACTTTACATGATACAGGCAAATCAAGTGTATAGAATGACGTATTTACTTTTTCAGTATACAATTTCACCTATCTGCAGGAATATTACAAATGAAACAAACTTGGTAAGAGCGTCTAAGAAATAAAAAAATAAAAAATATTAAAAACAAATGAAAAAAAATATATGCGCTATCTAAAAACTTGTATAACTTTAGTTTTGCTTTTAAAACTCTGTTTACTAAAATACCATAATACTAAAAACTAAAGTAATAATAATAAAAAGTTTAAAAATACGTAAAAGTTTCTTTGGCTTATAATAAATAACATTTATAAGAATTTTATTTAGACTATAGATAAAGAGAGATAGAGACATACAAAATTATCATTTGAATTTTTGTTTAATTTTCAAAAGCATCGTTCAATCTCTTGTAATTTTCAAAATCCCTAAAATTATTTTGAGAATTTTCTTTTTGTTTTAAGAAATTAGTGTTAGTAGAAATAATTAAAAATAACTTTCATGAAAAAAATTATAACCTCCTATAGTTCAGTTAATGAAAACAAAAATAGCCCATGTGAATTTCTCATCTAATTAAATTGGAAAAAAGTATTGATTGATTTTAAAATACAAATTTATTAATATTGGTCCGAGAGCCGGCTGATTTATAGTCTTATATATCAGATACATGAACAATTTTTAGTGTTTGTCTAGCATTACTACAGATCTAAAGACCACCCCCGAAATTGTCCAATTTTGCCTGCATCGACGAGTAGAATAAAAGAGCCTAGCGTGGGCACTTTTTATGTTTTTATATGTCGACCTATATAGATATTTTTTTATATAGAGAGTGACAAATGTTAGTGGAACGAACTGGTCTACGCTATACACTTATCCCACTGAACGAAATCTTTTGATATAAATTTATTATTAAAAATTTGTATTATATTTATTGTTCAGAAATTCCAAAACCTTTGAAATATCATTGGAAATTAATTTCCAATTACTTTCACTATCGCGGTTTTAAAATCCTTATAATCAAAAAGTAAGCATACAGTACGTGGGATTTAATTTTAATTTTATCGAAATCATAACCGGGAGTATTAAATGAATTTTTACTTTTATCTTTCAATAAATATATTTTGCAAATTGAACGAGATGAGAAATTCAGGTTTAAAGCGATAATCGATTACTGAACTATCTTTATTTGTAACATGCAATTACAACCAGGATGGACGATTAATAGTATCAAATGGTTGACGTATACTTAATGGTGGATATCCAGGCGGATAAGCAGCAGAAGGTCCTAGCAAACCTTGATGCAGTACACCAGCTGAATGTCTTAACAATTCTTCCTGATGTCTCTGTAGATACTGTTGATATAATGGTGATGATGTGTCCATAAGTGGATTTGAATGGGGATTATGAATGAAAGGAGCGTACGTTGTTGGCCGTGATTGAGAATGATGTCCTAAATATGGATATGGTGCTGTCGTGCTACTATTTGCTAATGTAGTGACTGCTTGCGGTACACCCACACGTTGTGATTTATCATTACCATCTGGAGTAGATCGATTATGATGTACAGCCTGTGCCTGGACCGCAGCTGCCTGTGCTGCCATGTAATAATTAGTCGTTGGATTACGATAGTCATCCAAAAACCCACTAAACGTGTCTTTATCGTTGTATAAACTTGAACTTAAACCTAATGTCGGCGGAGCCGGGCCAAAATTAAATGCACTCCCCGGTACAACACTAGTAGTTTTTAATGAAATTGCAGATGGTTCTGATGTGTTTACTGTATTTACACTCTGTTTTAACCCCGAATAAGATTGAAAACCTTGGTCAGATGATACTGAGGAGCTTACCACTGCTGATTGTTGACTAGAACTTGTTTTTGATTTTCGTTTTTTCCCTTTTTTCTCTTGATTAGACATAGCTGGTTTAACAATTTGTTGCTGTATAGTTGTCGGTATAAAATTCATCGATGAAGCCGTCGTGTTTATAAGCATATTTGATTGTGGTATTAAAGACGGATGAGATGAATTTGTCGTATGATGAATACTTGTCGGTATTTGTTTAGAATATATTGAAGGCTGCGCTCCTAAATTCTTAGGATCCGAATAATATGTTGGGGTCGTTAATAATCGTTCATCATTTTGATATCTATCAACAACTATATGGGATAAATTTGCTAAATTGCCACGTAACGTTTCTAAATTAGGTGAACTAAATGGATTTGCATCCAAATTCATAGGTACACTTTGTGGCATAGATGGTAGTCTAGATTCTTGCGACGTTCTAAAATCATTTCGTTGTAAATCCTGATTCGTATTTTGATGAGGTACATTCGGGATTCGTAGATTATGATGTAAATTCATGTTGTATGGTAATTGTGTACTATTTGTAACATTTGTTTGTGATTGCATTGATGTTAAAACATCTTTTGTTGGCAGTAAATTTTTTGCCGTATATTGCTGTGATAATTGCACAATATCCATTGGATTTGCTCCCACTCCAACACGATTATGCACCTGATGTTGCATATTATGTTCAATTCTACTGTCTAAAGGCATATTCATGGTAGTAGCAGCCTGCTGTCGATTACTATTATATAAAGATGAAGGTGAATCAGGACCAGTTAGATCAATTGTTTTTATTGGATTTGGAATGTTTAATGGTTCTGATTGTGGTATTTGTAGATTAAGGCCCCGTGTATTGTCCAAACTTCCTGGTAACGTATTCATGGGCATTGAATAGTTTTTCACATTTGATTCTAACGGTGGTACACTGGTAGGAAGAAATGATGATTTATTTGGTATAATTAACTGTGATGCTTCCCCAATCCTTTCAACGAACATATTACTCATGACATCATGTGGATGATGTAAATTACGTACGTTTGAAGACGTTGTCATGTTTAGTGTATGTGGCGAAGATGTTATAATACGTCCATCTGCATCCGAACTTTCACTATATAAACGTTTTTTCACAGGTATCACTGTATTTAAATGAGGTTTAATCACATTTGGTGGAGGTGGAGTTGGGGAAGGTCTTTGAGGTGGTGGGCTTTTAGGTTCTATTTCAGATTGTTGAGGAGGTGTTCGAGGAGGAGGGCTTTTAGATACAAGAGGAGCTATTGAATCATGATAAGTTGGTGGAGGTTTATCAAAAAAGGGATTTATCATATGGCTACTATTATATGGAGGTGGTGCCGGAACTTGTTGATTATAAACAGGTGAATGTGATGGTGATGGACCTGAACAAGAAGGTGGGTTACTGTAATGGTGGTAGGTGGTTGATGTCGGTGGGGGTGGTATATATACATGTTGTGAATATTGTTGAGGGTTATGAGGTGATTGAGGTTGATCTCGTGGACTACACGATTTTTCTGGACTACTTTTAACTGTATCCTGATAAAATCCTACTCGTATATTACCGTTTAACGGTGGATACGTGGCACCATTTTTCTCTTCATTATGATGTGGAGATGCACTCATTGGTGATCGATATGGAGTTGGATACATACCTAATCGTTCATCAACACTTAAACGTGGAGAATCTAGAGGATCAGTCATATCTTGACTGAATGATGAACGTTCAGATACTGTACTTCCTGTACTTGCTTTACGCATACGTGGAGCTGGTTGATTTGGTCCAGGTATTTCTGGTGCTGGTGATGGCATTGGTGATGATAACATTTTCTTAGCATCGTCAACAATATCACTGCTAGATTTTAACCTCTCGTCAGCTGATACAGGACTTACAACGTTTTCAGCTTCTTTTGAATTATCAATTTCTATTGAATCCTTTTGTTTTTTAGCTGTAACTGCAGCAGATTTTGGTGCACCAAATGCTTTAAACCATGCACTTAAATTTGGTGTAACGTTTTCTTGTTTATGTGTTTTCATTGGTACTTTTACTGGCTCAACTTCTTCTTTATTGGTAGATATTGCTTCTTTATCTTCTTTAACAGTTTCATCTTTAATTTTTTCACTATTTTCTTGATTTTCTTCCTTTAATATTTCAGTCTCTAATTGAGGTTTTTCGTCTTTAATTTCTTCTTTTTCATCTACAAAGTTATGCTGTTGACCAAAACTATCCAAAACAGTACCCAAACTTAGTTTTGGTGTTGTTTCACTTGGTACAGCTTGCGCTGCATTTTTTGAATCTTTTAACTTAGCAAGACCGATTAACGGAAAAGCTGTATCTTCAACTTTATCCTTGTTTGATTGAATATTTGCTATTAAATTTCCTTTACTTTTCCCAGGTTGTAAACGATCAATGGTACGTTGTATTTCTCGCCTTTTTTGTAGTTTGTTAGGATCTTTATGTGTATTTCGTCTTTTAAACGAGGAGGGATCTTTTGTGGGTTCTTTTGGTTTAACTGGAGGTACAAATGCTGGTGGTATAGGTACAATTGGTGTAGGTGGTGCAACTACAGTGGCGGCGGCTGCCTCCAGTTTTAAAAGTTTCTCCTTTTGTTGGTTTAATTTATATTCATTTTCAAGTTTTGATGCAGCCGCATCAAAATCATCTAAATTTGTAAGAGGTAATGGAGATTGACTTGGAGAGTTACTTAATTCAGAAAATTTCGGAGTATCATCTAGCCATTTATTAATATCTTTCAATGTTTGTTCCGTTGCTAAATCTAAAGCTTTAATCGCAGCCGGATTTTTTATTATACCAGCTTTTTTAACCACTTTTTTGTTAAAATGTTTCTTTTTTGTCTCTATAACTCCACTTCCACTACCGCTATCTTTCATTTCATTTTCCGAATCGATAGATTCGGTTGTTAAAGGAGTTTTTTTATTTTCTTTTAGCTTTTCTTTAACTTTTGGTTTAACATTTCTTGTCTTGTTATCGTGTATTTTATCTTTATCGCGTACTTTTGGTTTATAATTTAAGTCTAATGATTCTTTTTTACTGTTTATACTGTTTTGTTTTAATTTTTCAATTGTTTCTGATAATTGTGGGATACTTGTATCTTTCTTTTTTTCTTTATTCTCAATCTTGTTTGAATTAAAATACATAGTTGGTTTTACATCCACATTTTCCTTCACCAATTCCTTTTCTTCTGTTTTTTTTACAATATTATCATGCTGTATCAATTTTTTATCTTTTTTATTTTCTTCTTTCTCTTGTTTAAGCTTCTTTTTCTTTTGTATTCGAGGTGGTGGAGGGCTTGGACTAGATGTCCAACTACGAGCTTTACTTTGACTTCGACTTCGTGTTGGACTACGTGTACGACTTTCACTTCGTCGAGAAGTTCGTGTGGTATTTTTATTTGATTTCTTACTTTTCTTAGCGACCACTACTGGACTCTTTTCTCTTACTTTTACCTTTTCTTTTTTCAATTGTTTTGCTTTCTTTTGTTTGATTTCAACCGGAGGTGGATCTGGTGATTTTGATTTCTTAGATCTTGGACTTTCCGATTTTTGATTTTGACGTTGACGATTATTTCGTACGGCTTTTGTTGGTTTTTCTATTGGTTGTGGTATTGGACTAGATTTTCGTTTAACACCAGCGGTTGAATTAGTGTTTTGATTATCTTTTTCCTTTTTTAATTGATTACTTTTATTTTTCTTATTTTCTTTAACATTTTCTTTTGTGGATGATTTTTGTTGAAATTCAACAGCGATTTCTTCGTCAGACGATGTAATTTGATCTAAGAATCTATCTGTAGCACGCTGAAAAGCTTGTTGTAAATTATCAACCATTTCCGTATATTCTGTAAGAAAATAACCAAATATGTAAGTTCAGGTTTTCAAATGATTAAACTTTTATTTGAAACAATTTTCTCAATTTAACTTATATTTCGATTTTTTTTGCATATGTCAAGTTATAAAAACACTTCGCGCATAGAATCATTTAAGTAGTTCACTTCCGTGAACCCACAACACGCCTGTCTAATCAAGGCAACTAATAGCAGCGGATGGGAATTTCTTTGTTTATAAATAAAAATGTAATTTTATAAGGTTTTATAGTCTTTATAGTGATTTTTTTTTCAGAAAATAATTATATCGCTATTTCTAATGTACTAAATGTTATTTTTGAATTTTTTAAGATCTTAATTATCCTAGAAAGCATATTAACAGCGAAAAATTTTTTGAAAATTACAAAAAAAAAAGCTACAAATCATTTTTTTTGATAAAATTTGTCGTTTCAAATATAATTAAGATTAAAAAATACATAACACTTCATTGATTAGAACACTAATTTATAGCAGGTAATTTCTCTACACCATAGCATAAAAAAAACAGATTTTAGAAAATGTTTGCATTTTTTTGTCGCTTACGTCTCCTATTAAAAATAAAATCTTAAAATATCTAGTCTATATATATATATTCCAACATTCCAATACATACCATTATCGGTACCATTATATAATCGACAATTATCAACAATTAATTGAAAATCAGCTTTAAATTTTGAAAATGTTAGATATTCGCCAGCATCCAATTTATCTTCCATTCGTTGTAGATCCATTGGTTTCCGTACAATTGAATAATAATTTGGTGCGTAATCTTCTTCAACCGGTTCAATAAATGGCCATGCATCGTCATGATTTTTAACATATTCTAATATCTTATACATTCCTGTTTGTAAATCTTCTTCGGTTTGTCGAAATCTAAAAATTTTAAAATAATAACATGAATTATACCAAAAATTATTCCGTAAAATTCGATAAATTGACTATGAAAATAAATTGTGGTATATGTGAAGATATTCTTTTGTGTATTTTTGGACTAATGTTAACTGTATTTGTTAAAAATAAAATTATCCATTTGTTGAGACATTTTGAAGTTGAATTTAGAATTCAATATAATAGAATAGGATTATCGAAATTTTATTTTATTAATTTCAAAAAAGAATTTTTTTTTTGGTATTAGAGATTTAGACAGAATAAATTTTATAAGAAAAAAGATTATGTGCATAAAGACAAATCTTCTCATTGGCAATTTGTTACTTGTCAGTTGATTGGAAAAAGTTTGCAATGATACACACTTGAGAATAAAAATGAACGATGATTTGACTTACACTTGAGAGGTTTTTAATTTTTTACGTTGTGTACTAGACTGAATTAATATTTGCCCGGTTGCTGACGCTAAAGAATTGTTTGTTTGGCGTCCAACCGATGTAAGACCACTAACATCAGCTTTCTGCGTTGGCATTGCTGGTGATTCAGCTCGACTACCACTTTCTGAACCAGATTTACAAATATCACGTTGAATTGCACGTAATTCTCTGGCAGACAATGTCACCGGTGTTTTTGTTTCATTTTCTTCCACAACAATTGATGGTAAATTTTGTAATATCGGTTTAGCGAGATCTTCACTTCGATGTTTCTCCCTATCTTGAACTCGACTTGATCGACGCGGTTGTAGTTCTAATAAACGTTTACGTTGTTGACGTTCTTTTTCTTGAAATAGTCGAGGTATTTCAGGTAGAAAATTTTCTGACAACGAACGATATAATGCCTTTTCCGTTTTACTTGTTGCACCTTTAAATTTTGATGTTAAATGATTCCAATCTTGTTCAGTAAAACAAATCACTTGCCAAACAGAACTTGTTTTCTGTTTTCCAGATGATTTTTTACTTGTTTTCTCGTAATCTTCACGATATAAACGTGTTCCATAAAAGTACCAGTAAGCAGAATCGTTATCATCGTATCCTAACGGTTCCACACGTAAACTTTCCGCTTCTAAATTTTTTAATAAATCTAATACGTCCTCCGCATCTAAACGAAAATCACATAACGCATGTAATATTTCAACTTTTGTACGTAATGGTAAAAATTGAAAATCAATATCGGTATTAAATGGATTATAACGACCGTGTTCTTGACATTTTTGTCGAAATAAACGCCTTAAAAACATTTGATAATTAAATGTTGATACATCATTGCTGCCCAGACATCCGCATAATAATCGTACAATTAATTCTTGTAATAAAGAACTACCCGAATCTTCAGTACCATCAGTTAACAGCGCTTCTTCAAGTTCCTGAAATTATTAAGTGGTCATGTTATGTTTTTATGTTATTTAATTTCATCGATCACAAAAACTGTTAATTAATAACCTACATTAATAATTGTTAAATATGGACAAAATGGACTTTAAAATTATTATAAATATCTAGTATAGTTATTCCAGACAATCATACAACTTTTACATCTTACCGATGCGTGCATGAAAACCGCTAGTTTGGCGTGTATTATTCTACGATTTACAGGCGAAAACATAAACTTTGAATATACCTACTACAGTCTTTTTAAATAATTACTCCACAAAAAAGTATTAACTGTTTGAAATAATGGGAGAATAAATAGTTTTTGAACATTTTCAAATTTTTCAAAAAATTTGAAATTATTCAAAAATATTTTTTGACAAAAATCTCTAAAATTTGTAAATTTTCATAATTTAAAAAAGTAAAAATCGGAAAGTTTTAAAATGCGATTGAAAATTTGTATGTGTTTTTCCATGAAAAGCTGTTATATAAGATAGTGTAATCTTTAATATCTACAATTTTATATGTCGAAGCTTCAATAAAATTTTTCGAGAACGAATTTTCACCACAAATCTAATACGATTCATAATACGTCGAAAATTCATAATATCCACGAATTATTTTTATAAGGTTATTATGAGAGTACGAATAGCAATTACTGACATGCAATTATGTCGCAAAAACTGGAATTTTAAGATTAATTTTCTGAGCAAAGCACAAAAAAAAATTTAACAAAAATTTGAGCAAATTAAGAATAAGCGAATTTTAGTCAAATATACCAAAATTCTACAGGATGTAGGAAAAAAAATTAGTACTTATATTTTTAAAGAAAATATCACTCTTAAAAATAAAAAATTAAAACAATAATTCAGACATAATTTTGTTAAAAACATTTCCATGATTTCGTTAGAAAAACCTAAGTTGGTTAAAATTCTTTTTTGTCTATATATACCATTAGATATTTTTATATAATTTTATTTAAAGTTTAATAATATCATAAGATCATAAGCTCCCTAGTAAAGAGTAGTGTGGATAGAACTACCAGAAGAAAATAAAACTTCATAATACTATCGAGATCACGCAGAAAATTCATAGTTTCTGCGCTGGGATTGTTCACATTATGAATGAATCTAAAATTTACCCAAACCCAAGCATTCTACAACCCCAACGTTGTAGATTTCTAGAACAGAGGTTTCATAGTCTTCCAAGCACAATCTGAAGCAGGATTGTCTGAGATTCTTAAGCTATGAAGATGATAGTTTAACCGGCACTTTCATCTCAGAAGACATTGTATATGTAAAGACTCCGTGTTTCAGACCTTGGCACCCCATCGCTAGGTGAAGATTTTTGCTTGAAAATTTGTTTTTGGAAGGCAAAAAGTTATTTAGGTCTTTTTAATTAAAAAACAAGTAAAATTTATTTTAGAAGTGTTTCATAAAAGTGTATAGTGAAATAACTAATTGCATATTTTAAGTCTACGAAAATAAGTTGAGTGTAATAATACTTGGTTCATATTTTTACTACTCTATCGCTGAAATCTTCCATGAATCTCGCATATTCGAATATAATGAAAATGTTTTTCCATAAAGTTGATGCAAGATTTTTTTGTATTTCTAATTAAGAATAATTGATGAATATTTAATATTATGGTATAAATCATTTCAAAACCGGAACACAAATCTGCATCCAAAAATTTTTCCTATTAACTTTGACTATATATTTAGGGTAAGCGCAACAAAATGAATGGATTGATTATATGAATTCACAAAAATGCACATGCAAGCATGCTGATTTTAAAATAAATGTTTTGCTTTGTATATATTTTATAAAAGTTTACCTCAATATCAAAGTCGAGGAGGTTAAAAGCAGCTCTGAACAACGAACAAAAATGAGCGATGCTTGGAACCTCCCACCATGATTGAATATCTAAAACATTACAGATACCACAAACAGTATATTAGCGGAATATGTAATGTATAGTCCACTCATTCAACGATTTTATTCAACAGAACCAATTTTGATGGAACTTTTTTGAAAATATAAAGAAAACAGATGAACATAACAATTAACATTTTTTAAACAAATGATAATTGTAAATATTAATAAAATACGCTAAGAACGTAGTTCAAACAGATATGAAGAATTTATTGACAGAACCTAGTGAGGTCTATGATTTAAGTAGGCGATGTTGCATTTTGTTTCTCTGTATCAAAGTAATGATCTACCAGTTTATTCAGCTATAACTTTCATTAAATTTTGATGGAATTAAGCAGGCACGTTTATATATTTTTCTACTGACGAGAAGAGAGTGTTACTGTGATTGAGCTATACTGCTCATGGAGCTAATAGTTATACAACAGTGTGAGTTAATTAGCTGATTTAGACTATACTTAATATATCCTCATATATTTATGTGGGGTATAACAAATATTGGTTTCTGAAAACGTATTGGATTCGGAATGCGAAAACAAGATATAAATCATTCCTTATGATTTGTTATTTCAGTAACAACATGTTTTTAATTTTATAAAATCCCTAATTTAGTGACGGCTAGGGAAAACCTTAAGATATATCACTTTCGTAACCTCAATCAGATTTCACAAAATTACGTTACTTTCGTTTTATTCTGTCGAGATTATCACAAGAATTCATCTGTGAATTTAATCGCCCTATTTCAACTTTGTTAACTACACTACACTAATTACATTTATTTTTTCATCGCTAAATTAGGAAATATTTAATTAAATAAATGGCTTCACTTTTGTTTGAAACATTTTTCTAAATCAATTTAATAGATTGTGGAGAAATTTAATGAAAAAGGGCTAAAAGTGTATAGAAAATATTTTTTAAAATGTTAACTGCCTGTTTAGTAAGAACACTTAGAAATTTTTTTTTTTTACTTAGGTAAACAAATATTTTTTAATATATCCATCAAAATCAGTTTTGTTGTAGAATAATAAATATAATCGTTGATTGATTCGACTATTATAAAAATGTAATTGAATACTATGAAATTTGATAAAATATTATTACACACCTAGGATACTAATAAAAGATGGAAACATAACCTAAATGAGATGCCCTGCTTCACTGTTTTTATAGTAATTATATATACACAATTTTAATAATATTTATAATTTTTATAAATCCATCGTTGATATTTCTATTTGTTGGTATGCCTTTGTCGATTTTATATGAAAAAGTTATATTTTCAAATATAGTAAAGTTTTTTTTAAACAAAAGAGCATCTCTAACCAAGCTTTACACTAATGACATTCATTGGCTAATCGCTCGCTCGCTCTTCAAACAATTGCACTGTTTTATTTATGTTGAATGTTGTTGTCATAATTATTTTCATTTATTTATTCATATTTAAAATGATTGCACTTCATATCGTTTTTAAATTATTTTTATAATCAATTTAATTACGTCCTATTCAACTCTCAACAAAATTACTTTTTAACAACTCTACGACGGAGTACGAACTAAACTAATATCATTTTTAGCGCAATCGTATTTTAATATTCAACTAATAAGTCACAGTATAGAGGCTATTTCATACCATCTATAATACAGTTCGCGAGTCCCTCTAGTGGTGCAAAAAGGCGGATTTTATAAAATAATAAACAGTTAAAATTATCAAATTTTATTAATGAAAAAACAACTTTGATTAGCATGAAAGGAAAAAGAAATAAAGAAAAAGAAATTTCCTTTTTGAAGCCTTGTATCGCAGCTGACCCATCCCATTGTACTTCTTAAATTAGGTTTTATTAATTTTAATTTTGAAGAACTTCTTTCAGTGGACGCAGTACCAATATTGTTAATAAAATAATATTTATTTATACTTAATTACGTGATTTTTGTGATCTTAAAAATCGAAAAAATTATATTGCTGTTTTTCAATTTTCTAGAGTAATTGAGGTCTGGGAAAATAAAAAAACATACATTTATTTTACGATTGGATGCTTAGTTTTTGAGATATCGTCTAAAATAAATATAGTCACCCAATCGTAAAATAAGTGTTTTCACACACCCCAATTGCTCTAGAAAACTGAAAAACAGCAATAAAATTTTTTTTACAATTTTTATGATCATAAAAATTACATAATATATCCATACATTTTATTTTATAAAAAATACCGGTACAGCATCCACTGAAAGAAGCTTTTCAAAATAAGAATTAATAAAAACTTTTTTAAAAAGTACAATAGGTCAGGTAAAGCTTTCAGCTTTGACAATTTTATTTGTTGAAGCAGAATTCATGCGTCTTCCTTATTGTAAATTTCGCTTATACGTTCATTTTGAGTGATGTAAACTTGCCTTTATAACTACAAATATTTACAAAAGTAGTATGTGTCAAGTTTTAAATGTTTGTATTTATATTGTGAATTAAAAAATTCATGAATAAAATAAAAACAATTAAAATTTGGCTTAAAAGATGCTTTATATTTAAATAAACATCACAATGAGTACTTCAAAAGCAGTTGATTCTAGTTTAGAGGATGCTGGAATACCTGGTCAGCGGTTTCTTAGAGATGCTTTAACAAGTTGTACTGATCCTTTAAAGGCAATTGAGGAATTTCAAGTAAGTTCAAGCTACATTAAAAACAATGAACGTGAATATTAGTTTAGGAATACAACTAATGACGATCGGTACATAAAATGATATTAGCAAATCTGAAATAATTTATTTAATTGAATATTAATGGACAGTTTATTATAATGAACGCCATGCTCTGGAAACTACTTAAAAATTTTTATTTTCTCACCTCAAATTAAGGGTTTACATATTATATTAGACTATAGGTTTTAAAAAAATACATTTGTGGCTTTTGAATTGCACTCAGAAATAAACAAAAAACTGCATCTTCCTGGCTTACATAGCAAAACTTGATATTATCCCATAATGCGAGATAGTGAAGGTGTGAATACAAAAATAAATCATTAAAGCTATTCTATGTTCTGTAATTAAGCGACACTGTCTATCACTTTTAATTTCTACAACCCTTATAATTTAGTTTTTATCACATGGTTTTTATAAAGTTTCTTTATTTAAAGAAAATTCGATCACATATCTCTAGCCATGTGATTGATTACCCTCTAAAAATAATATGTAATCGGAAGTTATTAAAAAAAAATGTAAAAAATTGTATATCCAATCGTAAATTTATTCGTGAACGAAGTCAGACTGTATTTCAAACTTCTACAAGAGTAAGTATGTATAATTTTTAATACAATCTTTTTTTTTAGTTACAAAATGGAATTTTACTTCCATCATTGAGACCAATGCTACCATTATTAGATTTACATGGTGTACGAAGGCTTGATTTCCACACATCCGTTTTAGAAGAATTACGTGAAAAATTAATTGCACACATCAATGAAATTGGACAACGTGAAGGTCGTGAAAAAGAACGTAAATTAAAAGATTTATTAGCAAAAAGTTTTCCATTTGTGCGAGTAAAAGGTTTACGACCAGTTGTTATGTGTATACTACGGAATACACCCCACATCGATGATAAATACTTAAAAGTGTTAGTACGTGATCGTGAACTTTATAGTGATACGGACACTGAAGTGAAACGACAAATATGGAAAGATAATCAATCATTGTTTGGTGATGAAGTGTCACCGCTATTGAGTCAATATATTCGTGAGAAAGATAATATTTTATTTGATCATCAAAATTTGACAAATTTATTTTTTAATCCATCTCCAAAGGTAATATATATATTCGTTATTAGCCTAGGTAAAGTGGGACAATCTCATATTGGAATTAAAAATATGTATGACGCTTCGCATATAAATAATACCTCAAAATTTTAAAACTTTTTGAGAACTGATTTTAATACTTTTTATTGTGATCCATTTTCTATTTATCTATATTTTTTTTTTTTTTTTAATTTACTGAAAAATCACACTGATCAATGTTTAGAAAATTCAGTGAACATAGTAAAATACATTAATGATAAAAAATCTTTATTTAATTTTTTTTCTTCTCTATATATTTCAGGTTCGTCGGCAAGGAGAAGTGGTACAAAAATTAGCACATATGATTGGAAACAGTGTAAAACTCTATGATATGGTTTTACAATTTTTACGTACTTTATTCTTGCGTACCCGTAACATACATTATTGTACATTAAGAGCTGAATTATTGATGGCTCTGCATGACCTTGAAGTTCAAGATATTATCTCAGTAGATCCTTGTCATAAATTCACTTGGTGCCTGGATGCGTGCATACGAGAGAAAAATGTCGATATCAAACGATCAAGAGAGTTACAAGGATTTTTAGATAGTGTAAAACGTGGTCAAGAGCAAGTTTTAGGTGATTTATCGATGACATTATGCGATCCGTATGCAATTAATTTCTTAGCAACATCTGCTATTAAAATTCTACAACATTTAATTCACGTGGAAGGTTTACCTAGAGTGAGTTTCGATTTTTGTTTTATAAAAATGATTCTATGATATCAAGTATCAAAAAGTGTTTATAAAAATGATTCTATGATATCAAGTATCAAAAAGTGTTTATAAAAATGATTCTATGATATCAAGTATCAAAAAGGGTTTTTAAAAATATTTCTACAGTCTATCTAAAGTATGAAAGAGCAAAACTTGTCAAAATAATTTGAATTCAATCAAAAAATAATTTTGTTGCAAACCAAAGGTCTTTAATTGCAAACCTAAGGTCTAAGAAAAGCTACTTTCTCTTTTGAAAAATTTGTGACCGGAATATACAGCGTGCAAAGAGCTATATCTTTATTAGGGTAAACGTTGCACAAAGATTGGTTCTTTAAAAATATTGATTCAGGAAGCGAAAAGTGTCACCTCTTTACGTTGCCATAATTACTATTTATTCTACCAAAGCGTGCGAGTACCCTCTAAAAATATGCTATGCCGCCCCTGCGGTCCAATTTCTTAATTTATTCATAATATTTTGTCAGGTCACTGTTGTATATATTTGAAATTTTTTCCCACAGGATAACACAATTTTAACCTTACTATTACGTATGTTAGCGCTTGGTTTAAGCGCATGGGTAATGATTGACTCACAAGATTTTAAAGAACCGAAATTAGATAGTCAAATTGTAACAAAATTCTTACCAGCTTTAATGTCATTAATGGTCGATGATCAAGTAAGGCAAATGCATACAAAATTACCACCCGATGAACGTGAAACTGCCATTACTGTTATTGAGCACGCAGGACCACCACCAGACGCTTGTGAAGCTTATGTTCAAGAATCACCTGTTGCCAGTATACTTATGTTATACTACACATTATCAGCTGCACGTCTAAAAGATCGCGTCGGATTATTACGAGTCATGACAATTCTTAATAGCTGTACAGAAGGTCGGGCTTATGAAGATCCTTTTTTACATTCGATGGTATCATTGTTGATTCATATGCAAGATGAATTTGGTGCAGAAGATTTTTGTACCGGAATCTTTGATGAATTTTTGTTTACGGCAGTCAATAAAGATAATGTTTTACGGCATATGTTAAAATTATTATGGTATATACATCCAAAGTTATCACCAACGCGACTACAAATGTTGGTGAAAACTTTACAACCGTCTGTACAACATTCAGAATCTGTACATAAATTATATGAAATGTTGGTGGAGAAAATTGGTACCACTGATGAACCTATTATTGATCAAGTTAATGAATTAGATCATTTGGATTCACCGTTAATGAGCGTTCCAACACCGGCTCCATATCATTGACAAATTTTTGTGGCGATGTTATCTTTGAAAATAATTATAGCATCTATTTCTTTTTTAAATCTTTAAACGGAATCTAGAAAAAAATAAAAAAAGATATTCAATTAAACTAAGTACTTTAATTTAAAACATTCCCCTGAAAGATTATTACAGATAACATTCATGTGTTGAAAAAACAAGACAATAATAGAATACTATTCATTCGCAATCTTATTCCGTAATGCAATTAACAAAGTAAACAAATAAAATACCAAATATATTAAAAATAAATGAAGAAATAAAAATTTTAAGAATTTTAATGTTTCCATTATTAAAAAGTAATTTATGGCTTTGTCGCTAGAAATAATTCTTATTTAAGCGGTAGTTCGAGCCTGTTTTAGGATTATAACCATAAATATAGAGTGTGTTTCAAAACACGTAATGTTGTGCTACCTAAAACGATCACGTCATCAAAATATATAAAATTGATGACATCCTATCACGATGGCATCACAACGTTACTAGCTTTGAAACGCTATCCATGGTTCCGACCAATTTATGACCCTAACTTATACGATGGCATCACAACGTTACTAGCTTTGAAACGCTATCCATGGTTCCGACCAATTTATGACCCTAACTTATAGACTGTCTAATTTGTATAGTCTATGACTTATAAATTATAACCAACAAAAATATATAAATATGAACGTTATATATGACTGTGATATAAACCAACATGTCATATTACAGTTAGTAGCAATTAGGATTTAAACACAAATATGGATACATTTTTAAACCACTGTAAAGAAACATTGGTAAGATTTTTTTTTTCAAATTTCTTATTGTTATTCCATATAAGCTGAACTCCAATTCTGACGTGGACTAATCTAGTATTACCTAATTACTACACTATATAAACCCGAAACCGGCAAATATACATAAATATTTTATCAATTTGTTCTTTTTAGCATTCTTAATTAGCAACTTATCGACTAGAACACAATGAGAGTTTCATTCACAATTTTGTTATTTTTACACAACTTTTATTATTAATAAATAGAGATTAAATGAAATTAAACGATTAATTTATCATATATTCTGTAGACTGCTTTGCATAATTATAGAATTGGTCCTATCTATTTTTTTTTAGAATCAATTAGAAAAAGTGAAAATTCTCAATTTTGTTTTGGGAAATCCTACCTGTGATTTAGACTCTGCAATATCTCCTATAGTATATAGTTATTTAATTCATAAAGAAGTTGAGAACAATGGACACGAAAAAGTTATACCTGTTTTAAATATTCCAGAAGAAGATTATCCTCTAAAAACAGAAGTGAAATATTTTTTAAATAAAAAAGGAATTCATCAGCAAAATCTCATTTTTGCGTAAGTTACACATAATTTCTAATATTCACATCTTTCTGCGTTTTCCGAAGCACTAAATTTGCATGATTAAAATAAAAACGAATGAATAGTAACGGATGGATTAAAGCTAGTATCAAAGAGATGGTACTGAATATTAAAATTAATTACAGATCAATACAAATAAAATTTCAATTATGAAGACTTATAAGATTTTAGTTACTCCAGAGCCCGGATGATGGTAGGTATACAAAAGTTGTCTTATGCACACTTTTGGGCTTATGAACGCGTTTTTTTAAATGTAGAAGCATGAATTGGATTACTCGTTATTCTTGAATGTTTTACTACGAAATAATCATGAAAAACTGTTTTTTAAAGTGATCAAATAAATTTAAATGAATTCAAGTCGTGTGAGTTAAGAATACATTTAACAGATCATCATGTATTAACTAAAGATTGGATTAATTTAAAATCACACGTTAAAAGTGTCATTGATCATCGTCCACAAGATTCTAATTGGTTATGGCCAGATATTTATACCAATATTGAACCAGTGGGGTGTTGTGGAACATTAATTGCTCAAGAAATATTGAAACGAATGCCGCAAATTTTAACTCAAGAGATTGCTGAATTACTTCATGGTAAAGAGAAATATTTTAAACAGCTTATATTTACTAATTAAAAGACTTTTTAAAGTAAAAACGTTCACCAAAAATTTATTTTAAATTAAAAATTTCTTCCAATTTAGTAACTTCTTTTTGAACTTTCTTATTACTTATAATAGGTAGCGTGCTGAGCTCTTATGCCAATGATCCTGGGTGCTGCAAAATTTAGTTTCATACCTTACCATATAAAAGATCTTACAAATATTGACCAAGTGCACGCTGGGTAATTTAGAACTAAAAGTAACATTTTACGATTGGATCATTGGTTTTCGAAATATAGGTCTCGGAACACGATTTTAAGTAATATCTCAAAAAAGCTACGATTCCAATCGTTAAATGGATATTAGTTTTGAGTCAAAATTTACTAATCTCATAGCATAATATGTTTTATAATGAACATCTGTGTTCCTTATAAAATGGATCGAAATACTAATGATTTGTATCTGTGGATTTAAATTTTTATCGATTCAACGTTTAGTACCTATCTAAAAATTAGAAATAATTTGAAAACAATTTTCATTTTCAGCCGTCATAGTTTTAGATACTATAAATTTTTCTC
Organism: Chrysopa pallens; assembly: GCA_020423425.1. NCBI lineage: Eukaryota > Metazoa > Arthropoda > Insecta > Neuroptera > Chrysopidae > Chrysopa > Chrysopa pallens. The sequence continues at coordinate 29,900 of JAEMTY010000117.1, forward strand.
CAGAAGCTCAACGGTTTACAATTACAGATATTGAAATTGTAAATTTTCTACAAGAAAAGTTTACCATAACAATCGATAATAAATCAATATTTAATGAATTGGTCGCAGCTAGAAACGATATTTCACATTTGACATCATTCCAATTACTTCGTAAAGATTTGAAAGTAATTCATGGAAATATTGCATTACCAGGTTTTCCAATACTAGTAAAAGATTTTATTAAAAAATCAGATGCACTAAATGCCATTAACGATTTCTGTAATAAAAACAAATTTAATATAATTATTTTAATGGGATTATTTATTCAAAAAGATGGCTCAATTACACGTGATTTGGGAATATTTTCCCAAAAATTTAATTGTGATCTAAAAATACGCATTGTAAATGTAATTAAAGAATGCAAAGAACTACAAGCAAAGGAATGCGATTCATGTATCACAGGATTGGTGTTGTTCGCCCAAAATAATGTTAAAATAACCAGAAAAACTTTTTTACCAATTATTGAAATGGTAATATAGTTTAATAAACTATTTAAAACGAAACTAGTTGTTTTATTTTACCACTTCGATTATGGCTCCCTCTTATTCAATCTATTTCTTGCAAAAATATTATTGTAATTCCTTGGTTACTTTCGAGCGTTGCAAAAATTGAGATCGAAGGCCGAAGCCAAATTGGAGACCTTCAAAGATTTTACTTACCTGCCTTGCGAGCTCTGGTGTCCTAATTTAAGACTTAATTACTGGGTACCAGATATGTTTAGATATTAACTTAAACGTTCCTTCAGTAAATCTATAGTTGCTAGACCATTTTTATTTACTCCCCTAATAATATCAAAGCTATAGCGAAGCATGGCCGGGTTTAGCTAGTATTCATATACAATTTAAATGGTTTGTTCTGCTCAATAAACTTAAATTTTTCGTATTTTTTTTCTCTTAGTATTACAGAATTTTCGTACACACATGGCATATACTAAAAAAATTACAATAATAATTAACGTAGTTTATAATAATAATAATTAATATTGTTTGTAATAATAGTTTTATTTTTTTAAATTTAATTTCTCTGATGGATGTTTTCTTTCATTATTTTTAATCGTCAACCTTGCGTACACGCATAGTTTTAGGCACACACACAAAAAACAACAATCGAATTCACTACTACGCACACACCCAAGTTTTTTCGAAGTAAAAAAAACAGAAATTTTTCTTTATTTTATTTAATTTTTTTTATTGACTCTGCACATGTTGTGACGATGACGCAAAATGTGTTGAGCGAAGACAATCTTGATAATATATTCCAATAGACCAATTTCGTTATCGGTGGCTCTGTACATACCGTACTTAAAAATTAATTCTAGCACACACTTATTTTCTCATCCACATTATAATTCTATTGAAAAATTCACTGAGAACCCATTCACAAATATAATCACTACCATTATTATCCTCCACTCCTTAACATACTCCCAGTAACTAAGATCATAATTTTATTTCTTAAATAATTATATTTATACTGCTTTAATTTTTCGCCAGTTAAAAGTACGTTAACTTCACAATATTGAAAACTTTTATGAATTTTTTAATATAAATCATTATACTTGGTTCAAGTAAGATATAAAACATAGATCAAATAAAATATTACAGCCCGAGGAGATATGTCAGTAGTCTTTAATGTCGTTTTTTTATAATCGGATAGAAAGAACCAGTAATATAAAAAGAAAAAATAACGTGCCCAGCATATTGCAAAAATGTCAACCACATTGAAAGTTCTTGGTCAAATTTTGTCAAAAGACGTCTAAAAATAAAAAAATGTATAAAAACAATATTCAATCAAATAATCACATTTAAAAATTTTTATTTTACGGTATAGATAATTGTGTTAAAAATGGGTTTTTGAAGGAAGGAAATCCACCCAAAGAGTCATTATCACGAATGATTGAAAAAAAAATTTGTTAATAATGTTTTGTAAAAAGTTTACTTTTTTTCTTAGGACGAAGTCTTCAAATTTTTTAATTGGAAAGAGGGAAGGAAATGCACCAAATTTCTAGATGCCTTTTTGAATGAAAATTTTAGACGTCCCTTTTCGTTCAATAATAGTATATGAAATAATGTAAAATCAATTATATTTTTAACCAATTTACTCAAGTAAACATAATGTTAAAATACAGCCAGAAATAAAATAAACAAAAACAATCTTGTTAAGATGAAAAAAAAGCATTATTTAAAAAAAAACTCATTTAATATTTTCACAAACATTCTTACATTTTATTGATCATTGAAGATGCATTCTCATTCACAGATCCACAGACCACACTTTTAAAATATCAATAATCATTCATACTCCTATCCGACTATTACTCACCACATACAGTCGTAAAATCAAACAAAAATAACATTTACAATTCTGTACAAAAAGGCCGTAACGTACCATTTTTAATATTGTTTCTAAAAAAATATCTTACTTTATTTTTATTTAGCAGTTTATAAGTTGTATATACGGCAACCAATAACGAACATAGTTCTAGAATGTCATCGATTCGAAATACGCTCCTATACACAATTCTGCAAATTACATAGATAAGATGTAGCAGTTTTTTTACCGAAAAATCATAGAGGATAATATCGATTTACTACCCTATTTGGGGTCACGTGATTTTTGTTTTATCACAAATAGATGTCACCTTAATAGCAATTTAGAAATTGGTTTGTTGTATGAACTGATATAAAGTTATTGGCTCGTACTTTTTAAAAAAGAATGCAGTTCCAGGAAAAATAAGCGGTAAATAATATGTTGAATGTTAATTTATTTCATTGGAAAAATAAACTCGAGTTTGATTCCTTCAAACAAAGTCTATTCAGTAGTATTTATTCAATTCTCTTATTTTAATATTTAAAAATTGTTCTTGTTGGCTTTTTATCATCTTCTGAAATAAAGTTTAAAATTTTCGGAATGTTTTTATGAAAAAATCATTGATGATGAAACCATAATGCAAAATATCGTATCTGATAGATTAATTAGTTAAAAATTTAACAGTTTAACAAAAAAAATCAATTTTTATAATTAAAAAGTAATGTATTTAAGGCACTTCTGGCGCTTAAAAAAAGAAACAATTGTTTTTTTTAGAAATAAAAATTAACTTAGAAAGTTGGAATTTCTTTAACCTTTCAGCTAGCTGCCCTAAATTCTCAGACTTTCTTGACCATTCGTGATAGAGAAAATTGAATTTAAGTCGTGAATGATGAATTCATTCATTGAGACCAGGTAATTCAGAAATATATGAATACTGAGTTACTGGATAACGAAAAGTAGTCACAATTGAAGACCCCACACGAATTTGAAAATGATAAATCACTGTCACAATTTCCAAACTAAAAAGTAATCACTGGCGATTTCATAATCATAATATTTACGTGTTTTCAACAAACAAAAGAGTAAATAGCCAAAAAGTCTTAATTCATTGCAGTAGTTTATTCCTCCGTATAATTGGAATTGGATATTTTTTATGGTTTTAATCCACATTCACAAAAATTAACTCTGGCGGCAATAAGTTTTAATATTTTAAAAATAGTAATAAAACGAATAAACTATGTTATACATAAAAATAATCGATAGATTCAGTAATTTCATTAATAATTCTGGTCATTTAATTATATTCAATGTAGAACATCATCATCACATACACTGTTTCGTTTTAAAATATTGTATTAGTGGTCTATATTTATTTAACAAGTCTGTGATATTAGTATATATTCAATACCATAGTACAATAATATAAGGTATTTGCGAGAAATGATAAACTTTTTTTTTTTTTCAATGTCATTAGATATCATTCTAATCCCGTTGAAAGACACCATTTTATTAAAAACAATTGGCGTTATGTTTTTTACAGAATCAGGGGGCTGATAGATGACATGTCATAGAAAAGAAGACAAAAATTTATCGTTTCTCGTGTATACCTTATATTATTTTACTATATGAAATACATTTAAAAACTTGCATGACACTTTCATTGATAAAGCTTTCAGATTTGTGTATAGGAGAGAACGTAATTCAAACACAAACACTCAAAACACATATACTTGAAGCGACGTACGCGCAAGACCAATCAAATATAAATTTTAATTATTTTAATAATATTCTTTCATTTATTATTCTAATAAAAAATGAACCATTTAATTTTTACTTATTTTGTATCTTTTTAAAAAAGAATTAAAAAACAATAATCAATTTACAATTAATTATGGTTTTTTAATTATATATTCAAATGCAATTGAATTAATGATTAAGTAGAAATTAAATTAATAAATGATAACGATTTGATAATATAATGTTCGGTCGGGTTTTGCTTTGTTTTATTTTTAAAGTTAGTGTGAGAGACGGAAGTGAAAGTAGTGTGAGATGATTCTGCACTGCAATTACAACTACTAGTCTTGCATCTCTTCTGGTATTTCGTGTGGATTTAATATACCAGGAACAGACATCTGTACTCGTCGTTTTTCCTCTTGTGCTTGTAATAATGCTTGTTCACGTTCATCTAAGAATAGATCTGAATCATCCTCGCCTGTGTATTCCTAATTAAACAAAAAATTAATACATTATTTCAGTTCTTAATTAATAATTTGTTTTATTCGTAAGTAAAAAAAAAGTAAATTTGTAACCATCAAATGTTTGGGAAGTTTAATTGCCTTTCATCACGTAAAAATGAGTGTCATATGTAAAAAAAAAAAATAAACGAAAGCTTGGTTCCTAAAAATGCTAATTACTTGTTTCTAAATCCAAATGCATTATATAAAAATAGCTAAGAACTTTTTCAAAAGAAAAGCAGGCTAAGCAAATAGCCGATACTGAAAAGGATATAATATAAAAAACGTAAGAGTAATTTTGAAATTAAATTAATCAATCCTAGTGGGATCGCTGCCTTAGACTGTTGAATGATTATATATCCAGACACTGTTATTTATTTATTTATTTATACAGACAATTTTTATACTTACTCTAATCTGTACTAAGAAATCTCTTAAATGTTCTTTAAATGCAGCTATATCTTGATTAAGGTTAAATAACCCTTGAACAGTGATTTTTATTTGGTTATCAGTAAGATGTGGAAAAGCTGATCGTAGTAAAGTTGCAACGAATTCCTAAAAATAAAACGATAATTATTTTCATAAGAAATTATGTTTGTGTTGATCAAAATATCGATCGTATTTCTTTTCCTGAGAGCACAAGAGGGTACTTAAACAAAAAATCTGCCTGCAACGCTTCACAGAACTGTTTTAAATTACTATATACTTTTACTGATTATTAAGTACTATATACTTGTAATGAATGTAAACTTCTAAGTTAAGTTTTCCCAGAGAAATGTTTCAAATCAAAGTCGTAGAGCTTAAAATTTTTTTGTAAATTATACTAAGTTTAAAGAAAATCCTTCGAATCATTTTCGAGAAAAACTGAAAAAACCTTAAAATCTAATATAATGTAAATTTATTTTCGAAAAACTTAATCAAAATTATGCTACCAATCTTCTAGGTACTAAATAACATTATTACAAGTGTAAAAAAAACAAAACGAATATACAGATAGTTTGTCTAAAAGACGTCCATACATAACTTGTGGCTTCTGTATCACGTTGTATGTAAAACACATTATTTTATCACCCATTTTTGTTTTATATATGAGATAATGAATGCCTAACAAACTTGGATACAAAATTTAGGGTTTTATTACAACTGTAATTTGTATGATGATGCCTTTACTATTTGTATGATTAAAAACAAATATACATACCTGAATATATAATGTGTTATTCGGTACTGATCCCAATTGTACAACAATTCGCCCAGATTCTATTAGTGAAAATATATATGCCAATATAGATGCATGTAGAGATAAAGAAGCTGTATGTGATGTATCTGTTACAACACTAAAAACATGCTGTAAAATATCTGTTAAATATGTCTGATAGAATGATTGGGCCGCTTGTTCATGTTGTGCAACATTCTGTAACAACTTTAATAATATCTGTAGTCCTGTATCAGCCACATTACGCATCGTATGCTTAAATGCCCATATAATACTATCCAAAACTAGTTTAAATTGTGCTGGTGGTATACTTAAAAATGCTGGGAAACATAAATTATTTACACTTTGTAACAATAAAAAGAAATTTGTTCGATGTTCGGGATACTCTTCGAAATCTTTGTTAATCATATCCAATGTACACTCAAATACAGCATCAAATATTTTTGGAACTTCAGATGTTATATGTCCATCAAGTTTATCAACAATCGATGCCATTGTACTTAACACTTCTGGTTCCCTAGCTGATGGTACATTTGTACGTTGATAATCGAGTAGAACTGCATCCAATAGCGGTGGTATAAAACTTTGTAGAACCATTTGATGATCATGTGATTTTGATATCCAATCAGCTATTAATTTAAGTGTTTCCTTTTTAACAACACGCATACTTTTTATTAGAGGTTGTTTCGTAACAGATTCCCCATTCAATGAAATAGCTACTGATATATTCTCAGACATTACTTTATAAACATTCAACATATCCAAATAAATTCGAGACAATTGAACAACATACGAATGTCCTAATGCTTTACAAGCACGTACATTTGTTTTTAAAATACTTGCTAATTGTTTAACTGCATCAGGATCTTTTAACACATCTACATTTTGGCTTGCTTGTGAAATAACATCATCCCATACCTGATTTGGAAGCATCATATATTTATCAATCAACGCCTCTTGTTGAGTTTGATCAACTTGAGCACTTATCATATACCCAACAGCTTCGTAGAAAGTATGCACCTGTTGTGATTGTAAATCACATATAATCGAGCTAATCGAACTTAGAATTTCCTCAATAAATGGACAAGCTTCACCCGCTTGTATTGTAACAAAATGTCGTCGACATTTTAGAGCAATCTTAATAAATGTATCACAAGCCATATCTTGTACTCCATCATGAGTTTCATGCATAAATTCGAATAATTTATTAACAACCGTTTTTAAGAATTTCCAATGAGCTTTCAGAAAGCGTGGATATTGTCCTACCACATACATAATATTAGATGCGATTATCGCTTTATTATCTTTTCCTTTTTTCTGTTCACATAATCCAAGTAAATCTTTTATCACAGTAACTAAAAATCGTTTTTCATCTTCTTCGTGCATTGCACCCGAAATACTACCAATTGCCCAACATAGTGTATTTAAATTTTTCCATGACCATTCGGTACCAATCACTTGATTTTGTAATTTTTCGGTCATAACACGTTCGGTGTCTGCATAATCTAAATGTGTAAGATATACTAATGTTTCACGCATATTTTTATATAAATTTATCGAATCCGTATCTTTCATAAATTCACGAACAACTTCTCCATTATCATTTTCAACGACAAGAACTTCTTCAGGTTTAGCCATACGAGAAATCATTATATAACGTACTTTACCAAGAACGTCGTGGTATAAAGCCCGCCGTGTTGCACTTGAACCACCTAAAAACATTCCCACCGCTGGAAAAGGATCTTCTTGGTATAGTTCCGCAGCTAGAGCATTCCAATACTCCAAACATATTTTAAATATTTCAATATCATCAACTTCCGATATAAGAACCAGATAGTGTAATGCATTTGCCAATGCTTGGGTATGTTGTTCAGCGAGCGCACCATGTTCTTTTAAAAATGTACACAAAAAGATTGCTAAATTTTGTATAAAATTTTGTTCTTGATCTTGACCCTGTGCATATGCCTGACGTAAATCTGCTTGTAAAGGTAGCATAGCTTCTAATTGAGACATTGTTTGTAAGAACAATTGACGAAATTTATCATCGTAATTACCAACAGTAACGGCAGCAATTTCTGTTAAACATTTGAGCGTAACATTACGAAATAGAGGCACAGGTAAAAATTTGAAAACCAATGTATCAATTAACTTTGTCTCGAATATATAACCTAATGGTATCCAATTTAAAAATAATAAAAATGTATCTAATGTGGCTGCAACCAATGGAGCATTTTGTGAATTCTCTAATACGAACAGGCACAATTGAAATATTTCGGAGAATTGTTTACACATTGTATCTTTTAGATATTTTGCTTTCGCTTGAGTGATTTGCCCTGATGAATAATCAAATACTTCTTCGCTTAATAATTTCAATATAATCATATTATTCTGGCATAACGATTCATTTGTTTTACTTGCCCCCACAATATCTGATGTAAATGTTTCCCAATTTTTAGGCCATTCACGTTTTAATATTTGAACTAATATTATATTCATTTTATTTAAATATGTTTTATTTTGTTCCAACAGTATTGGATCCGAACTAGTTTTTATAATTAGTCCAACAATATACTTTTTAATACCTTCACATTGATTCCGTGGCAACACTTTCCAACGTGTTTTGATAACTTGTTCCAATATCTGTAATGCGTAGTATTTTGTTTGTTGATTTGTTGAATATTCTAAAATGGTATCAACACGCGTCCATGCATCTGGATGTTCTTTTAACGTTGTTAACACTTCTTGGGCCACACGTTGAGTTTCACCGACACCAGTGTACATACTAAGCACAACATTATCGAGTAATGCTATATCTAACTTCTTATTAAAATCTAGAAGACCGGCTGCTTGATCAGCAAACGTAGCCATATTTATACGCACAAAAAATATGTTTTAATCAAATTCTTGCGATAATTAAAACAATATTTTCATTCCCACCTAAACAGAAAATAAAAATATTTAATTTGTAATGAAAATTAATTCCAACAAAACAAAATTTAAATCGGTTAAAAATAATTATCGTAATATAGTCTACAACGACTTCAATAATATAAAGAGATCCCTCCAAAGAATATAAATCCCAATTCCCCATTGTAACTTATCGTACTTTCATCTAAGTTTTTAGGAAAATTAGAATGTTTTTAACATAAAAAATAATTATTTGCCCATCCGTATAACAAAACAGACCAAGTTAAATTTCGTGATTTTCTACATTTGTTGTTCATGTAAGTCTTAATAGCCAAATTAATATTCTTAAAAATATTGAAGGCAGTAAACAGAATTTTGCTATAAGTCTCTTCATGGAATCAATTATTGCATTTTTTCCCGTTTGCTCGTTACTTAATACTTTTGTATTTTATTTAATAAGTAGTTAATATCAACAATTATAACAGTTCAAACACAACTTCTTAAGTGTTCCTTCTACTTTAAATATTTAATTCCATTTTTTTCAATTTTTATTACAAAAGTTATCAAATTTTTAATAATAAGGAAAAAAATTACATAAATTTCCAATTTTAACTTCAAATCCCACATTTTATTCCGTATCTTGGAATTCGAAGAAAAGAGACATCTATAATAAAGATATTCTCGAATGCACTAAAATATACATTAAGTATATTTCTATAAATTTTCACATACAAATAACTCAAAAAGATTATGCAATTTGACATGCACAGTCTTGACAAGAAAATGAGGGACTACACAAAAATATTATGCAATTTGACATGCACAGTCTTCACAAGAAAATGAGGGGCTTGTCAGAGTTTTAATCGAAAAAACATACAAATATATTGTATAAAGATATATAACTTTTGAATATGTGCTAGGGCTCGTTCTATATGGTCTTATAGTCTTGTAGAACGGACCTAAATCAAATAACGATAAATATTTGTAGAAATACTTTTAGGAAAATTTTGTAAAATACGAAACTTTATGGTTAGACAATAATCAAAATAAGCCAAATACCATATAAGATTTACCAGATTTTAAAAATATATTTGGTATTTTTTCGGTATTTTCCTTGTTGGCAAAAACTCTTGTTGGATAAAAAAATGGTCAATACATAATTTTTGCTTCATTAGACAACAAATGAAATCTGCAAGCCTGCCAAAATTGAAAGAAAATTGTGCTTAAATGTTATAAAAATTAAATTGTTATACAAGTAAAGGAAATGGGTAATCCAAATTTAACAAAGAGTGATATGAGTAACTTTCATGGAATTTAAAGTCTGTGTTTAGGTTTAGATTGCGTTTCATAATTGCATATCGTCATACTGACTAGCATGATGATGTCATCGTACTAATGTAAAATATATATAACGAAATATCAAACTCGTGATGGCCATCTTGACGATTTATTTTGAAACGCATCTATAGAATCCGCTTTTAAAATTTTGAAACGAAATTTCTTTTCGATTTTGAGTTATTGTGGAACGTATGGATATACAAACGGGTAGATGAAAATAAACTAGTTGATTTTATCAACACCCATACAAAATTTTACTATTGTCTTCAATATTTTTAAGTGTTACAAACCATAGACTAAATTGAATATATCTTCATATTCATATGAATGCCGGGTATAAAAAATGAATACAGAAATTTCGAAGTTTAAAATTGAAACCCAGAAAACCCAAAATCTAAATTTTTTAACGGGAAACATTATTGAAAATTAGTTGGTCAGTTTTTGGAGATTACGTTCCAAATTAAAAATATTTGGACTGGAAAGAAATATGATCAGCTTTTTTATATCGGGTTTTAAATTGCTGTGATTTCATCAAATTTTTTTGTTTTTTTAAAAAAGGTTGTATTTATATGCTTGTTAGTATCCATAACACACTTTTTTATAATAATTATCCACAAAAATATAGAAAATCGTACTTTCAACCCCCCGCCAAAGTAATAAATCAGTAGAATTTATTTAAACACCTCTTCCACAGTTCGATTACCTTTAGCATAATCTTTCTTTTAAACACGATCTTAAACGAAAAAATATTTTCTTAATACCGGATTTTACAGCAAAATATTAGTTTATCATCATTAAGATTCTTCGAAAGGTCCTTATCAAATTTAAAACCGAGTGTATTGAACATCCTGTATATTTATTAACCTAACCTATTGTTTTCAAAAAATTATTTGTTTGTATTTTTCAAGTAATATTGACTTAAATAATTCTTTAAAACGGTTTAAAATCAAAATTCAATGTAAAAAAATGATTGATTTTATATTAAAAACGATAAGTTTGAATATTTGAATGGAACATGTCAAAAAAGAAGAGATTAAAAATTATTTGAAATAAATACGAACCAGATATGAAAGTACTATTTATGAAAATTCTGTGTCTTGAAAAGAAAACTTGATGAATTCAATAAAACGTTTTTAAAACACACACATTTAATTTAACGCAAAATCATCTAAATGTCTAAATATATTGTTTTCGTCTTATATTAACTTGATTCGCGGCGCAGTCGAGCAAACACACTCAAGACAGTCACAATCGCTTGAGTTCGCTGTAGTAACGAATATGAAGTCGTTCCCGCTTCAACTCAGTCGATTATGCAGTGGCCATTTTTTATTTTTTCATTATTTTAAGTTTCCATATTTTATAATTTAAAAAATTAGCGGGTATATAATAAATTTATATTTAATTTAGTTTGATTTTTAACTTCAGTTTTAAAACAACGCTAATCTTCAAACTTTTTCCTATGATAATTTATTTAAAAACTTTTTTTTTTTTACAGATGACGCAATTACTTATGTTTAAAATTTTCCAAAAACTACGACTTACTACAATTATATGTTGTGGATATAAGTTTTGCATAAATTCAATATTTTCTCAAAAGAAGGAAATTTTCACTAGGAATTGGTGTTGATTTCATAATAAGAAACAATCTTTAGAGATTTAAAATACCAAAAATATCTATTTGGATAAAAATTATAATTATTGAAAATCATATGCAAAACATATTCAAACTTTTAGCTATTTAGTATAATTTTTTATTGAAAAATTTGTTATTTCGTGGAAAACATGGAGCATATATTATTATGAGACTTCCCGTAATGTTAAAAAATTAAGTTAATAATACTGAAACTCCTTTTTATCACTAGATGGTGTTGTAGACAAGACGGTACAACCGTGGATACCACTATAGAATTGAAATATAATGAGATATATCCGTACGATTTAAATAGAATAATTTTATTTAGAAAATTAATAAACGTAATTCTCTCTATTTTACCACAAATAAGGCTTCTTAGTAGACAATCACTAATATGCTTTATATTTAATTATGTTAATATTTCCTCAGAGCTTAAAATTTATCCATTGTAAAAAATTTTTTTTAGACAATTTATGTTTTTTGTTTAATAAAATATATAGGATTTCATTTAGAGAAACAAGTTGGACCTCATTTAACCAAGAATCCATTCTCCTAAAATTGAGTTTGATCTTCAGATTAGTAGGAAATTATTAAGCCTTTATTTGAAAAATAATTTTCTCTATTCAACTTGTTTTTCTTCAAGACGGCTTCGATTGAAATATTAAAAAAAATTAACTTAGCTATATTTTTTTTGTCACTTTTTCAACAACTTAGGTCATATAGCAACTACATTGGGGATATTCTATGCAACATCACACACCAATTCTATGTGGTCACCCATCCAAGTATTAACTGTGTATATTGTTGCTTAACTTTGTTGATCGGTTGAGATCAGTAATTACGTTACGTCAGTGGGGGGTCAACTTAGCTTTATTACTGATAGAAAATTTCTGGTTTTAGAAATAATATTTTAGTGTTACTTTTGGAGATGGTTTACCACATCAGGTTCGACTCTTAAATGATATGTTTGCATAATATGATTAAATAAAATTCAATTGTAAAATATAAATTTTCTAAATTTATTTAATAAAAAATACGATTTATTTCTAACAAAAATACATATAAACAACAGTATATTTATATACAAAGACTAGTTAAGTCTTTGTGTATATATATATATATATATATATATATATATATATATATATATATATATATATATATATATATATATATATATATATATATATATATATATATATATATATATATATATATATATATATATATATATATATATATATATATATATATATTTATATATATATATATATATATTATGTACATACTATATACTTATAATATATATATCAATAATATAAACATATTTATGAAATATATGTCCAAAATGGACATTTATTTTTATTTAATTTTCAAAATTATAATTTTATAATTATAAATATTTGTTTTATTCTTTGGCAATACTTTGGCAAAACTTGTATGCTATACATATTTTGTTTTATTCTTTGTTTGGAAGTAATATAAGTTTGTTGAGTTGCGGAACATTTTAGCCCATTTTTTATTTATTTAAGGTAAGTAGTATGATACTATACTTGAAGATTGCAAATTAAAATAATTACCAATTCTTATCTTATCTCTTTCTAATTTTTTTAACAAAAATTTATATAGGTAAGAGTAATGCTATAAAAAACTTAATACAAAAAAAACAAAACATTTATAAATGTTTATTTTTAAAAATAATTTGAATATAATTAAATTGCACTTTATAAAAACTTCATAAATTTAGCTTTTATTTTTAGTTCGCATTACCTCAAGCTTTGGTTTGACTAGAATAACAGTTTAAATCAATTTAAATCTTATTTGCAATTTGGTTTGATGTGACGAACAAAGTTCTAAGTATCCTAAGTTACTAGATACTCAGCATAAAAATAAATTAAGGTCTAAGCGTACACCGCTTAACGTTATTTTGTTCCGTCATTGAAAAATTACAATTGATACAAATTGAAAAATATTATAAATCTGTTTCTTTCTTTTTTATCGATTATAAGTTTACTCATACGGATGATACTAAGTAAAATGGCGTCATCGACTAAGTTGATAACTATCTGCAGAGTCCCGGGTGAAAACTTACAATTACTTAGGTATTATAAGTATCTAACTTAGGCTACTAAGAACTTTCCAAACACACTCATTGTATCAAAATAAAAATCCTCAAATTTAGAAAAATATAAAAATTAATGCGAATGCTCTTACCATATTAGACATAATTTTGGATTTATAATAGTAATAATTTCCGAGATTTACTATTAAATGTGTTCACAGGACACAAATTCGTTATTTTATCGATAGTCTCTAGGTAATTAACACCCCTTAAGCAATTAGGGAGCGTCCGTAAATAACGTGGCTTGACCAAACACCTCGTTAGGAACATAGAATTCGATAAAGTCATGCTAAGTAACATTTTATGTTTTTAACATTATTTTAAGGAAAAGAAATTGAAACTTCAAGGGGAAAAGGATCCTTTGACTCTAAGTGATTCTTCTGAACTTGGTTACAAAACCTACGTTTAATATAAAATGGAGCATAGAAAAGTCTACGTTAGGCTACATGAAGGAAAAAAGGTTTCTAAAGAGGCTGAAATTGTACCACGTGGATTATGACAGTTCCCTAATGTAAAAATTATAAATATAACCGTTTTTTATCAAAAACGATTATTCTTATAATAAGTCACGTGTTCAATTTATTATTGTTAAATTGAATCTGATGTCTACTGTAGGATACCCCTTAAAATGTTTACAGAAGTATGCTAATTATTAAATTTTTTTTTTTTCTCTGAGCTTATTTCCTAGTATTTAACACTTTCTTTTACACCTAAAATCACTAGTTACCACTTTGCATATCTTTTCTTTAAATTTTTATTTCAAACTATCACAAAATACAGAAGTATATTATATGATTATTTTAGGCCTAAATTTTAATTGTAAATAATTATAAAAGTAATACAAAAAATTATTATTATAGCCCAGAAGAATTTAAACAATGACATACTATGTAAATGTTTAAGATTAGATATTAATAGATCGAACGACAATATTTGCTAAAATAAAATGCATTCATTCTACATTATATGGTTTTTGTGATCTGTGAAGAACCTTAAAAATAACATCCCAAAAATTCAGGAAATTGAATTTATCATGTAGAAGCATTACTAGTTATAGTATACTTGTCCTGTTATTTACTTCTGAGTGAAATATACAATTCACAGAAATACTAGTCTTTGTTATTTAAATCTAAGTAAAAAATGCCTAATACTTAGAGACTAATACAGAATCATTTTAAAATATGAAAAATTTGTAAAAAAAATTATTTCTGTATGCGATGATAGTTTAAAAAAAATTAAAATCTTATCAATTCTAAAAATATCTTAAAATTATTTTAATATTATACACTTTTTTAGTCCGTAAAATTGGTTTCATCTTCAATATTGACTTTTAAATATGACCATTTCTTTGGTTTCAAAATAGGTTATTTGACTGATTTTTGGAATTATTTTAAATAATAAGCACTAATAAATCTACAGTATTTACTAATGAAAATTAATGTTAAAGTTTAAATTTTCAAAACATGGGACACAATTTATAGTATATTTTTGATGTTGTCAAATAGCCTATTATACTTGATTTTTTATAAAATTAATTAGTTGACTTTGAATAAAATATTCCAAAACCACTATCAATTTGTAATTTGAAAATTAATTTTTTCAAATTTAGTTTTTACCTCACTATATATTATTATTTATATAGTCAACTATCTTATTATATGATTTTAAATCTCATAATCAAAATTTATATATATTTATAAGGCCAAGCATACACGTGCGGCGGCATGGTGAGGTTTACTTGTACACGTTACCTGTGAGGTCAACCAAACCGTCTCTGCTAGCCGCTGCATTCGAGATTGCACAGACATAGCGACCAGTGTAGGGGATTGGAAAAGAATTAAAATTTAGTATTTTCTATCTAGGCATGTGTGTAGACAAGTATCGTTTTAGGATAGTTGTGTCTAGTTCTTTAAATGTGTGTGCAATAACTTAAACAGGTATAACATCTCTGGTTAACTTATCAGATTTATAGGGCAGGTGTGCCCGGCCCGGCCTGTGTGATTAAAATTTTAATATTGTTTGATATTTAGTGACGTTTTTGGTTTGTATATCACAGTTGATTCTAAATGGTAGTGTACGACTAATTTTACAGCTACCGTTACAAATGTCTAGTCAATATTAAAAACTAATCATTTATTAATATTACAAGATCTGTCCGCAACTCGAATAAATTTAAAAGAGGATGTTTCAAAATTAAGTGCTATTTTAAATTGTATAATATTTTTTATAAATATGGTGATGGCTATGATAATCGCTATCGTGATATGATGCAGTTTTGATTTAAAAAAAATTAAAAGTGTTAGACAATGGAATTCTAAAGCTCTCCCACAGCTCTAAATAGATGTAAGACAATCAATTAATATCATAACATTTAAATAATGTTTATTAAAAATAAAGAAACGTCACTTCATATTGAAACATCCTTATAATCACATTCACATTTGAAAGCTATTGTCTCCGATTGGGCAGAGATTCAGAAAAAATTTGAGCCTTAGATATATATAAATGTGTAATTAAAATCTTTAAAAATAATAGAAAAACTGAACATTTCATTTTGTCTATTTTTTCTTAGTGTGGATCAGTGATCTCAAATTTTTTTGGAGAAGAACACACTTATTGTTTTGTACTCGCGTTCTTTGATCTATTAATGCATGTCTATTGGAATAAATCATATATTCTTTTTACTATTTTCACAAATGTATATACTATACCTAAAGGTATGAACCGATTTATTTAAAATAAATAACTATTTGATATTTTTTGGCCTTTGATACGAGTGGCGGAGATGATCGATCCAATCCTACATACAAATTTTGTACAGTAATAAATGATAAAGCATCACAGAGAATATATTTATACCTTTTGTTTTTGGTTGATATTCCGGTTCTTTACTCTTTTTAATTTGTAAATAATATTAGTTTTGGTACCATAATTACATTTTATAAATATATGCAAAAATTAAATAAAACGATACACTGAACTCATTTTAAGCACCACCACTATATATCCTCAAATGTCTTAATTAATTAATAAGCAAGCATATGCAGCGAGAATTTTGAAAAAATCGATTTGCAGTTTCATCTAGTATGATCT
The DNA here is from genome assembly GCA_020423425.1 of Chrysopa pallens. Lineage (NCBI taxonomy): Eukaryota > Metazoa > Arthropoda > Insecta > Neuroptera > Chrysopidae > Chrysopa > Chrysopa pallens. The sequence goes on from JAEMTY010000117.1 coordinate 46,792, forward strand.
CCAGAAATTATTTTCGGCCCACAAGATACTACAATGAGTCAAAATTTAAAAATTAAATTAATTTTTTTTAAAGTCATGTTTCCAGGCTAAATCAATAAAACATTTAATTTTATTCTCATCAATATTTGTTTAGTTTTAAATTTAAATAATTATTTTAAAATAATATTCGATATTCATTCTAAGAAATACACTAGCCACTAGACTAGCTGCTGCCGGTAATAAATAATAGTTTAAAAAAACTAAAAAAATAGGAAATAAATCTGAATAAATTTGAATTAAAAATAGTGTAAGAACAAATGATTTTATTGTAAAAAAAGCATGGTATCAATAATTATAAATATTTTATAAACATATATGAGTAGAAGGATAATTTTGATAATATCCTGAAAAGCACCCCACGCTTTTTTTTACAATAAAATCATTTTTTCTTACACATTTTTAATTCAAATTTATTAAGATTTATTTTCTATTTTTTAGAGGGATTTTCTATAAAAGCGCATTTTTTTAGTTTTTTTAAACTATTATTTATTTTTCATTTTTTAGTTGAATTTTCTATAAAAGGGTATTTTTCAGTTTTTTTAAACTATTATTTATTAAAATTGAAATTTTAATTTTATTGACATTCTGTCAAATACAAATTTATTGATTTTGGTTTCCATGGAAATGATGTTAATAGGATTGGTAACATTCTTCAAGTGAGAACTTAAAAAATCTTGACGCAGACACTCCGGGTAATCGCTAGGCCTAATTATCCTAATAAGGATAACGAAACAGTTTAAAATATTGAATTGTTATCGGTCCTTAATAAGTGTGCCAAATTTCGAGTTAATCGGACCTTTTGAAGGGGGTCAAAATCATGTTTGAAGATTCCGTTACATACATACTAACATATTTACGCCTGAAGCTAATAAAAGTGTATTAAAAATAAGAACTACATACCATAATTACATACCATTGTTTTATAATTGTGTATAGTCAAATAATTAAACGCATTTATCTAGTCTATGGAAATAGTTAATTGTAAGAAAAATATTTTATTTTTTGCTACTATGCTGCTGAAATTTTAGCATGAATCTCACATAATTAAATTAATTTTATTAATGAATTAATAAGCATTTCTCGAATTAAAATTTTTATCGCCAACTCATGATCTATATGACATAAATAAATTTTATTTCTTAACATTTTAGGAAAATTTAAATTTTATTGATTTAGCATGGATCCAACAAGGACAAAGAAATTTAGCAAGGACAAACAAAATGTGCGGTTTATAGTAGGATGCCAATTTTACACCCATGTCTACTAGTAGAAGTGAATTAAAAGCAAATAGTTATTATTGTTTTTGCGCCCGTCATTACAGAGTGAGTCACAACGGAACTGTTCTTTATATGCGTATTTCGTGTTTTTTTCTTTTTATCCAACGCAAAGAGAGCAAACCTTCTGCCTGTGTGCAAATTATTCGATACTAAACATGTTTCGGGGCAGTTGGCGACCAACCAAACATAACCAATCTGTGTGTCAGCGTTATTAATTTCTGATTATATTTCTAATTGAATTAATGAGTTCAGTAATAAAGAATTAATTAAACTTCGTTGTGTTTATATTTTTAATCACTTAACGAGCTACTATGTCGTGCAGTTGCTTGTACACATGCAACACCTTGACCCCCACCTAGCTCACTAATCGTCGAATTGTGTCGTGTTTTACGAGACCCTTCACAATCTTGTTTTGGTTTTGCAATTTGTGATACCGCTTCTGTTTTATTAAAATCAATTATAGTGTAACCTTTTGCTGTTATCTTGTTTGGACTTTCAGGCGTTGTCACACTTAAATAGTTTTGAGTGGACGATTGTTGTGTCGTTACAACATTTTGTTCATCTTTGGTTTTATTATTTTCTAAGTCTAATATAGCGTAAACCACTTCACGTGTATTCACTACTGTCGTCGTTACAAGATTGTTACTTGTATCCGATGTTTTTAAACTATTTCGTAGGCCTTCAATTTCATCGGTTTCTAAATTCGCATAACAATGTCGTTGGTCTTCTTCTTCAAGTAATGGTAACGATGCAACCATTGTAGGTAATTCATTTGGTGTCATAAATTCAATTGATTTGGTGCTTATCAAATTTGGAGGCGTTGTTAATACGGGACTTAAATCACCAGGTGTTATATTCATATATAAATGCGAATTAGTGATCATATCACTTGTGAACTGCGAATATGTTTCACTTGTTACACTCGGTGACGGTGATATTGGAGGAGGTTGATCTACATTCATGTACTGACCACTTGAGTTCATTTCATGTTCATTTAAAACTGGAGGAAGAACTGTATTGGAATAAGAGTGATCTAATGTTAAACTCGACTTTTTATTATTATTATGCTCAATTGGGGGAGCTGCTGCCACTGGTTCGGGCGATAAAACTAATGGAGGAGTGATCGGTAATGGAGGACTTGTTGGTGGTCCATTACTTGATATTGAATTCAATCGTGGAAATCCTGTACTTTGTGTTCGTGTTATCACCCTGCTGGAAAAATTTGTATATTAAAATAATATGTTAATAGATTTAATATCAAAAGAAATAGCCATAAAACTGTCTTTGAAAAAAAAAAATGAAATGTATGCATTGTGTAGAATAGGAATTTAAAAAAACTACATTCAATATATTCGATTACATTAAAGCTAGAGCGTCATTTTTTTACCCTTAAAAACGTTTCGCTAAGAAACTAACCTTGTTGTTGTTAATGGTTCTAAATATCCCGTTGTATCTGGTAAAGATGGTCTGACAGGTACAGCGGGTCCTGATGATACTAAGGGAATTGGAAATTCGTTAGCATGCTGTTGTGCGGTAGAATTGTCTTCTTGTTGCGTGGTCCGTTGAAATGCAATCCGTTCTTGTAGCAAATTAAATAATAATTCAGCACGTCGACATCGAAATGCATATATACCAGGTCCAGTTGGACATCGTCGACCACATTCAAAACTAAATAGTTCTGATTCAAAACCATATCGTCTTATATATGCTAATGGCCATTTGGTTGATGTTTTACCCTTTTGATATAAAACCATTTCGGTATCTGTTAATTCTAATTGACCAGGACTTACTAATTGCCCTTGTTCATCCACATTCATAACCTTAAATATATTTGGATGTCTGTCGTTGATATCATGTTTTGTGTGCCAACAACCCATTGTTTTTAGTATTTAG
>JAEMTY010000118.1:0-50000 GCA_020423425.1 Chrysopa pallens
CCAGCTGCCTCCATGTCATCCCCAGAGGACATTTTCAGTCGTTGTGTTGTTCCTCCTAGATAGTTGTGTAGTTGTACTGATGTGTTTTTTGTTTCCAGAGAACAGGAGGCTAAGATGTGCTAGACCGTCTTAGCCTCCCCGCCAAAGGTGGTAGTAGGCATGTGAATTTCATTTTTTGTACTTTGAAGTGTACACTCTCTTAAAAGAGAGTGCACAACTCCAATGTATAATCCTGTGGTGATGTGGAGCCTGATGTTATTGGCTCCAGATTTTGACACTCACTTTTCTGCTCTCGGCCTCGATCTGCTGGCAGTTACTACTAGTCGTGACGCTTTAATCCTGGTCTATCCGCTGTCTCCAATGATCCATGTCGAAATAATTTAAAAAAAAAAACCACTTTTTCACAAACACATTAAAAACCACTGATGAACACTTTACAATTTAAAATAAAATTAAGCTGATACGAACAGACTACACTTTGATCTTAGCCATAGGGCCGAGAAGCGATACAGATACTACATTAGAGCAATCATTATAGCAAAGTATGGGAACTGTTAGCCATGCCTATGCTGTTCAAAATTATCATAAACTTTTGATCCAAAAGCCCTTAAGTTATGCTCTATGGGTTATAAAACCCATTTATAATATATTTACGCTCCTTTTCGGTGAACTTCGATACAAGGCATAACTCAATATTTGAGTGGAAAATATGACTGAAAAGTGGCCGAATGGACCGAATAATATTGAATAGTTCGTAGCAGCTAAATAAATGAGCATTTTATTTAATGATGTGCTTAATTTATCGTTTTAATAGAACATACAGTAAAAATTTACTTATTGTACTGTTTACAATGTAACACTACAAATTTTATATAAAAAAAAAAACAAGCTGTCTATGTCAATAGAAATTTAATAAACTAGATATATGTTATTATTATCAATAACCATATTTATATAAAACTGACGCCATATTGTGTGTTGTCTGTCTTTCATTTGATTGTCATTTGTGTTGATTTGTATACAATATATAGAAATCAAATTCTGAAGGCATTAGTATCTTCTGAGTGTACAAATACTAATGAGTATAGCAAGTTCTCGAATCGTTTGAATTATTTTATATTTGGATATGATATACTATATAACTTCTTTGATGGCGATATTCAGAGAAGCCTATATTATAAGTTTTGTTTCATTTAATTCATTTTCTACATCATAAGCTATATTTTCCTCGATTAACGAACTTAGACCTAGATACCTTTATACCAAGACCAATATTTGAATATTTTCTTTTTTTATTCATGCGGAAACCATTACGCTGGGTGCCCATATCAAGTCATTGATAATGATTCATGATTAGTATAACAACTTTTCCTCTACAAAAATTCTGAGAAGTAGGCCTTTCTCTTTTTCGGAGCTCGTAAATTTTCGATACTCCATATTTTTAGAAGAGTTTTAGAAGAGTAAAAGATTTTTAGATGACTTGATATGGTGATGGGCACCTAGATCATATGTTTTCATTTGTAAATTTATAATAGGGGCTAATGGGAGAATGCAGATGTATACAGCTCTTAGTGAATAGGTGGTCAAATCCACCTCTTAGTGTCTAAGTAGTCAAAGTCAATAATTACGAGATGTATTATATAGGTAAACTAACGGCGATAACTGCTTGTGCATACGTGAATAAATTCGGTAAGTATAATAATAATAACCTAATGCCATCTGTCCAGTTTGGAACATTAATTTGTATTGATCTTCGAATTGCCTGATTATCGCCATACATAGACGTATCCAAGGTAATATAACGACTGACTATACCAGGAACTTTTTCGGCATATAACAAAGAAATATTTTAGACATAAAATTCCTGACTCAATGGGCTAAACATACTGATTCAAATAATATTTCATATTTTCCATTTTTTAAACACAATTTCTTGATTGTATTGCACTTTTCTTTTATCTCAATTAACTCATTTAAGCAATCATACTCAATGCCAGTTAGTGCCTGATGTAAGATAACAATCACATTCATATTATATGTATAATAATGATTTGTCTGAAAGATGTGTCAACATTAATAAATTTCGATATTACATTAATATGTCTACATATCTATTATTTTAACATTCTAAATTCAACAATCATTCAACCTTTTCACTCAAGTCATCTGGCCTTCAAGAATACACGGTGTGTCACAGTTCAACTGTTATACACTGTGTGTCCTGTTTCTTTTGAAGTAAAATTTTTGTTTGAAAAGACAATTTAAATAGCTCTATGTACCGAAAATGTAGTTGATTTAAAGGTACATTTTCATAGCCTGCTGAGATCAAATAAATAGATTGACGAAGTGTATCGTCAGGCATATACTTGTTCTTTTCTAACTTTTCTTTATGTTGTACTTGCCTTACACATTGTTTTATTGTATGATTATTATTTTAAATTTTACAAGAAAATCTTACAAAAAAAAATAAAAACGTGAAAGGTAAAATTTTACGCCTATCCTACAGTCTCAAAATTCGAATAATTTTGGGAGATACAGCGAATTTAGTGACGTGGCATCTAAGCCGGCCGAGCGGAGCGATCAAACTTTAAATTCGTTTTTCACAAAACTACTTTTTTTGAGGTGGTTGACTCGATATCTCAAGTTCTATCTGACCGATTCCTTTAAAATTATGTGAGAATCTTCTTTATTCATCTCTTTATCGCCTGAACTTTGGATTTTGAAAAATTTTCATTCAAAGTATTTAAAAAAAATTAGTTAACATCGAAAAACAGGGGTAAAAAAAAATTAAATATTTATTATCAATGGAAATAAATATCTGCACTTCTGAACTTTTCATTATCTATATCTATGATCCTTATTGATTGAATGAAAATATAGATTGAATTGAGACAGTGTTCAAAAAAGGGTGTATGTAATACCCAAATTTACAACTTTATAACAATCTTTAAGTAAAAATAGAGTCCATGTTTTTTTTAATAAAATGAAAGGCAATTCAAATTTGTGACATTACTTTAGTCTGAATTGGTAGTAATTTAATTTATGTATAGATAATGAAAAGTTTAGAAGTGCATATTGCTATTTATTTCCATTTGCATGAGTAATATCATGTTATTTTAATTAATTTTATTTTCAAATGCATAATTTAGTTTATAAAATTAAACGTTTGATTTTATTATAGGTATTTCCTAGTTTTTGATTTTTATTTATTTTATTCATTTATATACAGCATAGTTCAGCCACATCCGAATTCTGAATGCTATCAGCTTCTTTATCTCATTTTTATTATCTCGCTAAGTTGTAATTGTTATAAAAATTTGCTAAATGCATTTTTGATTGTGACATGTAATCTCCAGTCTAGTCAAATGGATAAAAGTATTAGTGCCTTTACTCACTTGGCCACTGAGCCGGTTGACTTACATGTTAACTAGTAGAAGAAAAAATCCCCAATTTGAAGACAGTTATTTACAAGACAGTGACAGTTTGACCAGTTTTAATAATAAAAAAAAATTGATTACACTGTAGTCGCTTGGATAAGAACGAAGAAACCAGCTCCACCAACAATATAATCACAATATAACAGTCTCCTTATGCTAGAAGGTATCTTTGCCTTCAGGTGATGGAGTGTTCTAAAAGAGGATACAAAAGACCAAAAGATCTAAGTACAATGAACGCGGTAATGGTTCCACTCTTAATATATTCTCTAATATTCAGGTTTTATAAGATTTGTGTTTTTTAAGGAAGAAGCCTGATACCATCAAATCTAGCTATCTGGCTAGTTAATTGATATCCTGATTTTTATCGGGTTTACATAAAACAATATAATAAACATAGCTCCAAACTTTGTAGTTCATCTAAAACGGATGATTGAAGGTTTCCTAAAAAAAGTGGACTAAAAATTATTCTGGCAATATCCGGATGCTTAAGATTTAATAATACTATTATTTATTATTCCACCTCTTGAATGTTGTTGTTGATCTTTGAGAGTAAATATAGGCCACTTTGGTAATGAATGAAGGCAAAGCATGGTACATAATCTATGAATCTATTCTATCCGAAGTTGAAGTGGGTTAAAAATAGCTGGCATTATAAGAGCCAAGTAATTAGTAACTTATATGATAGGAACAACGCCTCTGTTAAAATGAATGGTATTTTTTTCTACACAAAAATAATGAAATTTAAAAATGACATTTTCTTGAAACAAAAATTGCAAAAAAATGACATAATATTTATTTGTTTTGAATTGTATTTGGCTAGAAAATTAACAATTGATCTGTAAAATTCTAGAAAAATATATAGCATTGACCTAATAACACACATTTAATGAATAAAATAATATTACGAATGATAGCAATAACAATATCATTTTTATAAAAACAAATCGAATAACAAACATACATAAAATAGAAAAAAAACTATGTTCAAAGTTTATTTGTGTTTTCGAATAAAAGTTATCAGGTAACATCCCTGAGAAATCAATAGAATATTCAAGAACGCGTTTTAAGCAAGGATATCATCGCTTGTGCATTTTACAATTAAAAGAAAAAAACGGTTAAGGAAGTTTTACAGTAATTAACTTTTATAAGCAGTTATGTATATAAATTATTTATGTTATTATTATGTCTATAGAAATCTTATGTATTAGAACAAGCTATTTATTGGTTCTTTAGTTTGGTAAAACGATTCGTCCAAACGGCTTTGGGTATTGAATATGTACCATAAGAGTAATATTGCCCGGTGAATTTTTTTGAAGCATAATATATAACGCAATTTAAATATTTGAGAAAAATAAGCTGTTTTGGATTCGTTTACGTTTACCAATAATGTTTGAAAAACAGTGACCAAAGTCATTCTGACAAAGTCCTTGGGTTAAGAATATGTCTCATAAAAAAGTTTTGATCCAAAATTTTCAGTATGTCCCACTTTCCTCTATATAATTTTAATAAATTAAAAGATTGAAATTATTTGTTTCAAAAGAATATGAAGAAAAAACATATGAAAATATTGTGTTTTCTGATCTTAAGTGTGTATTTGTTTTTGATAGAGATCTTCTTTACAGGGTCTATCAATAAAGACAATCTGTAATTTAATAATTATCCAAATGTTATGAAATCTAGTGCACAATAACAATCGAAGGCACAATCTTGACATGAAAAAGGGAGTATGCCAAAGAGTTTTTCTCGTGAAAACTACAAATTAGTACAAACTTTGATAGTTTATTTAAATCTGAGAGAGGACTCAGTTCCCTAAAAAAGAATGCTAACACGAAAATGATTAATTGTCCTTACCTGAAGATTGGCAATTCAGGTTTTTAGATGACATCTATGAATTTCAGTAAACATAAGTATAATATAAAGTTCCTTGAATTTTCATTTATTGCTCAGGTTTTTTTTTAAAGAAATTTTTCTCTACATTCAATTTAAACCTTTCATTTTCAACAACTCTCTTCATAATGTAAATGTAAAAGTTTGTTCAAACTTTTATATGGCTACAACAATACATTTTCGAATGTTTACAGAAAATAAGTTTTTCTAATTTATTCATACCTGAATGAAAAGTAGAGGAGTTTTTTTTTTTTTTAATTTGAAAGAATATTTATATCGAAAACTTTTAAATTACGTAATAATTGCTTAAATATAATTTAAAATTATTTGATTATAGTACGAAAACGTTTTTCGAAAAAATTACAAAAGTTGTTTATTAAATGTAAAATTTCTTCATTTCGTCTCATTTAACATTAAACAATCATTAAAATAACTTTATTAGCCTGCATCGTCGTCCATCGAAAAGGATGGGGGTGATAAATAAATGGGAGAAAAGTTGATCCAGTAACAAACATCCTAATACTTAATATTTGAGCTATTCTTAACACAATTCGCAATTCTCTATGGCTATTATATGTTCATTGCTATTTTATTGACAGATTGCACAGTCCTCAATTTTTGCATACGCGAGTACATCTTGACCCTCCTCTACAATAACCCATTGGTTCATAAACGAGAGACGATCGATTAAAAGATAGATCCAATCGATTAAAAGATAGATCCTATAGATCCGATGCATGAATCACTTTTAAAGTTTGCGTTAAATTTTTGAATAGAGTATATTACTTCCGGTTTGAAATTTGGAACGCCATCTTACTTTATAAGAAATATGAACCAAATTTATATAAAAAAAAAGGTTTCAAAGAGTTGGATAAAAGTTTCTAGCATCGATCAACCTCAGTTGCCTCAAAATAGATAGAAATAATCTACCATAAAGGGTCATTGCTAGACACTTTTCTTCCGCTCTTTGCCACCTTTCTGTTAATATAAATTTGTTTCATGGATCTTATAAAGCAAGATGGCGGTGGAAAGCCCAAACCGGAAGTAACATGCATGTAGGCAAAATTGGACAATTTCAATAGTGTCGACACTCAAGTCAATAGGAGTGCTATACACACATAAATTGATTCATGCATCATTCCAAGTAGGGATTTTTTGATTTAATCGAGCGTGTCATATTAATATATGGGAGACCTTACTGTCATTTTGAGTACCTCCATCATAGCTCTCTATATGGTGCTGTGAGTAGAGGGTAGCCGATCAGAATATTAAAGCTTAAAAAATCGATGGTTGGGTTTAATCGAACGCGTCAAATGAATGCATGGTAGGTTGATTAAGTTCGCCACTCAAGGTAATTTCGCCATTACTGAATTTTGGCACAATGTATGGTAACAGTGATTAGTTGCTCTCATATCATTCAGGTTGTGTTTAGGTTGCAATTATACAAATTTGTGATATTTTTGATGTGAATCATCTATAGGCGAGGGTAAAATTGAGTGTTGGTGTAGCGACGCATCTCCATGCTGTATGATGGAATATATGTAGTATACGTAGTCGTAGGTTATGCGCAAGCGACTTGCGCAATCTGTCTTGCATCTCGCATACTTATAGTATATATAGTGTTATTTACTACGTTACACATGTTAGGGTAACCTACAAAATTATTTCGATGTTTCAGGCGTCCTGTGACGGCTCACAATTTTTCGACCTGCGTGTTAACGGTGTTTTAACACATGTTTTCTAAAAAATCTTCTTTTTCTGGCTTCAGCTACTTTTAGCTATAATGCTATATAGCTATTAACCAAAGGAAATTATTATTATTTTTATACAACATCTTTTAGTCACCCATCTAAATACTGACTGTGACAGCTGTTGCTTAACTTTATTGATTGGTCAAGGTCTGTAATTACGTTACGTCAGTCCGGGGTCTAAAATTTGAAATTGAATGTGAGCTTATTTAGATAAATAAACTGTTAATATTTTCCAATATTAAAAATATGAATTTGGATCAAATGGAAGACATGAGATAAATTTTCTTTTAGGGAGGCGATCATACCCAACTCTCACCTACCAACGTTAGAATTGTATTAAAAGTGTCATATTACATTTGAAAAAAAGATTGTGGTCACGAAACAATGTTGAAACGATGTTTTTAAATCCATTTAAATTTAATTTTAGAATTTTGTTATGATTTTTAGTAGATATACTTTCTGATTTTGATGTATAAAATATCCGTCGCTTGCCTTATAGTCGCCAAAACTTTTACGAAAAATTCACCAACATTCATTTATTTTTTTTCATTTATAATGTTGTCGACCCAATCGATACATAATTAAAAAATAATAAATGGACTGCTATATTTTATTAGAAATAAATCCCGATACATCATAGAAAACACAGAATATCAAATTGCAGATACAATCTATCTTGTATTAACATTTTTTATAACTCAATATGCATTTTAATACCTCTATACAATATTGGATAAACTTTAAACCAATCTAGAAAGTTTGCATTAATCATACATATTCGAGGTTAAGCTTCGTTGTATTAAAACTTTTAAATTGGTATTATAGTATGATAAAAATAAACCAACGAAAAATAATTATCATCCAATATTATAAAATTTAACATTCACAGTCTGAATTTTATTAAAAATGGTGGGCGAGTCGAAAGTTTCTAGCTCAAATTAGGTTAGTTGTGTTTTGTATGAAAACTTTTCCTCAAAATATTTCCGTATATCTATCCAATATATGATGTATAGTGCGAAAACCGATTTCAAAAGTAGACTAAAAAGTTAAAAATAATTTTAAATTAAATATAATACACAATACTTTGCTTTTGGCTAATTATTATTCGAAGTCGTAACGAATCTAAATCGTACTACAATCGAACTGATTTTGAATGCTTATTAGCCACAATACAATTATTAATATTTATATATTTAAAAATTTTTACTCATTAATTATTTATTTATAATTATTGAGTCAACTGTTTTGAAATCGGTTCTATTTTTTGAATAATATTTATTTTATATAATTATTTAAGTTTTTAAGGATGTGGACATAAATGGTACGTTAAATACAGAGTTCTTTATTATTTTTACGACGTTTCGACGTTTATTCTGTCATCTTCAGACAAATCACATTATATACACACAATATAATTGTACTATTTACCATAATATGAACTTAACATTCTATATAGCAAGCATTTCATCTCGACTGTCAAATAACTAGTTAAAAATATTAATTATCAATCAATTTTATTAATATTTGTACCAAGTTAGTTCACATTCAAGGCAAAGTGCAATGTAGAATGTTATTCATAATATGGTAAATAATATTTTATAGTATATTGTTTGATTATTATCGTGTGTTTTTCAGATGCCTGAAGATGGTAGAATAATGGCCGAAACGTTATAAAAATAATAAAATAATTTCCATTTAATATCTTATTTATAGACCAGCGTAGAATTCCTTAGAAATGGTAAAAAGTGAAGAAAAAAATTATAGTAGGAAGAGAATATAACAAAAATGGAAGGAAAATAATTTACTGTCGATCTGAGGTTGGTAAGTGTAAGTGGGTGAGTTTTTAAGGGTATAACAGGGTTTATCTCGATTTCCTGAAAAATAAGTTGTATAGAAAATTGTTAAATGGCAATGTAATAAAAAGGTTTAAAACTTTAGTACTTTCACTTAAAAAAATAAGAGTGCTTTTTTGATATTTATTTAAAATAAGATGAAAAAATAAACATTTTAAATGAATAAAATTCCACAAAATGGAAAGTTTTCACCAAATTTCGTGAAAAAAAAATTTTTTTTGTGAAAAAAGGTAGAAATCAAAAACCAAAAACTTGTTTATTTCAATTTTTCACATAAATTTTGAGCTTATGTGAAAAAAGTGTAATTACAAAAGTTGTAATTCTTTTTATTACCTACAACTTTGCTATATAATTTTTTTCCATAGGATTTGTACTTTTGCCGTAAATCGAGATAAACCATGTGTTTTACCCTTAAGAACTCACCCCATCAACTTCCCGACTTCATATCGCCTGTAAATTATTTATTATTTCATTTTTATTATATTCTCCGCCCTTTCCAATGGGGTTCATCCTACTATAATTGGTTTTGGTTTCAAAAACTATCGACCATGATCTATTCTATCCACAAGCATAAAAACTGAAACAATTATATTTTTATTTTACTTTTTAGTCCATTTTTTGAAGTCGGTTCTATATGATTTGAAAATATATTTATTAAAATATATTGATAGCACAAAGTATTTCCTTACGACATTATATATATTTTAATGTACATAACAAAGTAGTATAAAGTAAAATTTTCCATTTAAAGTTTTCTTTTTAAACGTACATCATAATAATTTCAAGAGTAATATAGTAAACTGTTGCGGGCGAACACATACATCACTTTGATATGATCCTTTAATACAAAGCATTAGAAAAGCGTTATAATGCAATATACAGTATGAAGACAAAAAAAACCGATAACTCATTTTATGTAGTATATTTTGAGAATAATATTATTTCGTTCTTTATGCCATAAAATACGGATGCAATTGAAGCAATTGTATTGTATGAAATTGATGTCAACTAAACGAAACAACTTTTTCCGATCAATTGCGAAATAGGCCTACAATTAGCCGCTATTTAATGCTTAATTAGGTTTGGAAAAAAAATAATTTCGCTATAGCCATGAACGAGAAAATTAATGTATGGTGTTCTGTCAACTTAGCGAAACATCAATTTTCTCTGTAATGGTTAGAACGAAAAATTTTTTATTCCACAACTAATTAACGATTAAATAGCGGCTAATTATCGGCATATTTCGAAATTTAATTGGGAAAAGTTGTTTCGGTAAGTTGACAGATATCAAAGTATTCAACTATTCGTGTTTTTGTAAACAGAAAAATTTATTCGGTGAGTCAAATGATCAATTGGCCAAAGATTTATAAATCAATCAGCAATTAAAAGGAATTGTCACCAAAAATGAGACCTCTGTAATAAAGATAACTTGTAAAGTAATATCCATTGTATTTATAAAAAAATTTGCGTACACATAATTTTTAAAAAAACTATCTAAATAAAAATTTGTATGCATAATTTTGACATAAAAAATCGACGGCCAGCGTGTACAAGTGTCTCGAAAAAAGATTCAAAAGTAAATATTATTGTACTATAACAATTGTATTTTATATTTAACAACTCAAGATTGAATTTATAATAGGACTATTTTTAAACAACATTCATAAAATATTATAAATATCCGGTCTATACAGTTATATATACCGTGGAAACCGTCACCAAATTAGCAACGAGTAACATCTCATAGAATCATTACAACTAGCTAATTCATACTGATGATGACTACTTTGTACTCGAAATACGTATTTATAAAATACAAAATAATTTGTTCTAGAAAATTGGGGCAAAAAATCGAAATTTATTCGAAAAATCCTAGAGTTCTCATTAATAATTATAAAACTTGTATATTAATATATGTTGCAATAACCAATATAAGCTTAAATTGTAGCGAATCCTAACATTTTACGACAAAATGTTTAAAGCAAAAATTGCTTGCAATAAACAATTTTTGTTATTGAATTTTTCTTCTATCTTTTATAGTTTAAAAGTTGATCATTCACGAATTTAAACTCACTTCTTATGTTGTGAATATGTCATCAAAATTTCGTTTTTGAGTTATCGTGATGACGGACGGACATGTAGAAATGAACTAATTAGGTGTTTCTATGAACACCTATACCAAAATTTTGTTTGTTGAGCAAATATTTCTTAGCGTTATTAACTTCATATTCTGTATGTACATAGTTGCAATAAAATAGTTGATGATTATTTAGCATAAAGAAATAGAATTAATACAGATATGTTTACACAAATATCACAATTTCAAAGAAGAAATTCGAATAATTTAATGTTTAAATTCTACATAATTAAATGTAATATAAAATAATATGATATATAAATTAATTGGAATAAAATGCAAGATTATTTTACCTACACAATTTGAAAATAATAATATATCAAAATAAATATATACATAACAAGTGATGATAACAACTAACACAGTTAATTGTTTAGATATGTCGAGTATCTGAATGCTTGAATGTTTGGACTAGTTTTAATTAGTATTCACAAAAAAATACTACTAATATCCAGTCTATACAGTTATATATACTTGTATAATAATAATATGTATTGTAATTACCAATATGTGATAATTAGCTAAATTTGAGCTTAAATTGTGGCGAATCCTAACATTTAACGAATAAATTTTTCAACCAAAGAAATGAACATCTTTTGTATTTGACATTTTCTTCATTATCCGATTTTGTTCATTCATGAACTTAAACTCACTATAATTATATTTATATTTATTTCGTTACCGAAATTTGAGCTTCTTGTATCTTTTTATTTTGAGTTATCATGATGACAGACGGACGTGTCTACGTGTTTCTATGAACACTTTTTATAAGTGTTTCTATAAACACCTATAAAATTTTTTTTGTGCGATTATTATTTCCTACAAACTTCAGATTAAAATTAATATACTCTGTGTATATTAATATACATGTTAACATAACTCCTTCTCAGATTACAAAATTATTCAAAACCTATCAAAAAATTTACTGCTATTTACTAAAGCACTATTTACTAGCTATCTACTATCAGGTTAAAGTAAATATAGGATAATTTGTTGCTCGAAGAATCCGGCGTTACATTTTTAGAAAAAACCCACTACTTATAGTAATATCTGCTTACAAAAATTACCCCCCCCCTTTGCATTTATTATAAGTAAAAAATAATTTTTATCAACATTATGAACAGAAGTTAGTTAAAATAATGTATTCGTATTGCAAATATAAGTCATACGTGAAATGGGATTTGGAAAAAGCATTTAAAAAGTAGCAAGTAGTTTGAAATGTGTAAACATCAATATTTGAGTCTATTTAGTAAAATAGAAAAATAATTGGGTCAATATTGTATTGCAAGTACCCACTACAGAAACCACTCCATACTGTTATACTTGATTCGTTTAGTAAACAATTATGAATGTATTGTTTTAGTCACGTGATTAATTGAATTCGGCCTCATAGAATATGGAGTACATAAATTCTCTATACAATGAATTGAATAAATCATTATTTATTAATGAAAAATTATCGTTGTTTAAAAAAAGTTCAGCTGTTTCGTTGGTATGTAAATACCACAACAAAGTCTATTCATGAATATTTAGAGCCCGTGGGCATCATGGAATATAAACAAATGAAGGAATCTGCTAGATATTTAATAAATTACTTGCTTGACATATTACAGGTAGAATCATTTTAAAAAAATTCTCTGAATCTACTACAGCTGATCATTTGATTGGTTGTAGTAATTGTACACACAAAATACACATACTGCAGTCAAGTGAATAGTAGAACTGGCGTCACATATTTGCTATCAAAACGATTATATTTGTCGTGGTTTTTAAATGAATTTACTACAGATGAAATTTGTTATAGAGATTGTATATTGCGTATTAATAACAGTTGAATGTGAGAACGGAGCTGGTCAGCCAGCCGTAGATGCAAATTTGGTAGGAAACCTAATTCATATACAGTCAAACCTGGATATGCGAGAGTTCAAGGGAGCACAATCTCATTCTCGCTTATAGAAGTTTCTCACTAACCCGAGTTTCTCGCTAATGCAGGTACATGGGTAGCGTTTCTCTCTAATAGAAGTACACAGCAATAATAAGTCACAGCAAGTATGAATGTAGCAAATAAGTAATATGATAAAATTATGTGCATAATATGCACAAAATATATTATGTACATTAACTATAAACTGAGTAAGTCCGACAAACAGGACGGTACACAGGCACACGTGTCCATTCAAAAAGCGAAAATGCGATAAAATAACAACGTTACGAAATAGAATAGGTACAATATTGACGAGAAAAAAATACAAAAACAATGATAGGAAGTTCCACGAAAGTTAAGAATAAGTCGTAGCTATAGCTCCTCCTAAATAATATAAATAAATAAAGCTCGACTGTCGCTTATAGAGGTCTAGATAAGTAGCAGTCTCACTTACGAGAGTCCATGAGGGAAGAACGACTCTCTCTTACAGAGGTTTCTGTTTCTCGCTAATAGAGGTTTTGGGAGCTTAAAATGTCGGATCCTGACTATTACTCTCACTTATAGAGTTTTCTCATTTATCCAGTTCTTACTTATCCAGGTTTGAATTTGTATTTTTATTTTCACGTACTTTGTACTTTCCCACCATGTATCCATGAAGTAAATATTTTACTGTAGCTAAAGAACAGTGTGGCGACAGTTTTGAGTTGATACTAACATCACAGTGAGAGAAACGATACAATATATTTGCTTGATTAACCGCAGTATATGTGTGTACACAGCTATAATCAATCGTCAAATGATCAGCTGTAGTAAATTCAGAACATTTTTTGACCTATTAACTTAAATAACAAAGAACTGTGCTCATTTAATGAAATCCAGTTTATCTCCTGGCCTCCTCAAAAATGGGATAAAAAACACTTGCATGCAAAAACCTCTGCAGATAACAATAATTTTAACATTTATTCACACCAGTAAATAATAATTTCGTTTAAATTTATAATACCTACATTGGATAATAAATTTGTTTATCACTAAAATACTAAAATATAATATTTTCATATAATTGACTTTGATTTGACATTCAAATAATGGACGACATTATTCAAAATTTCATAAACTGAAATATTTGATATAATCTGGAAATTGTTTTATCAAAATATCAATTTCTATTTTGAAAATAATCTATTTCAATAAATCATCATTTGTGTGTGTCATGTTGCTGGCTGAATGACGATTGTATAAATTAATAATTATTATACGATAATATCTCTATTAGATGAAAATTCGAACAATGAGTGATGAAATTAATTATTTGGTGATATAAAAGATATATTTTGTTTTGTAAGTGTTTTGTTGTGTTATATTGAATATTGAGAAGTAAAATTTGAACTGCTTATGTTTATAACACTAAATTAAACTGTATAGGCAATTGATACTGGCTATTAAAATTTAATGTTTTCGAATCAATTCGTCATAATAAGGAAATATGATGTGTTACATGTAAGAAATTAATAGGTTTCGCTTTAAAAGTGCCTTGAAAATCTGTATTGAGATCTAATTGTCAAACATTTCATCTAATTTTGTATCAATTCATTTACGAAAACATTAAAGATCAATCAAAATCACTAGATGAAATATTTATTATTATAATCGACATGCACATAGAATATGTCTGAGCATAGTTTAAAAAATGAATTTAACGTATAACGTATATATGAATTTAACGGATATATAACGTATATCATCCCTCACCCCTCCCAGGATTTTTTTGGAGTTTGGTTTTTCTTTAATTATTTACACCATTAACTTCAATTTTTGTTGGCTCAAATATGATTGCACCTGGTCTACTAATAAATAAATAAGAAATATTAACAGCTAGATTTTCATAGCACTCTTACCATTGTTTAGAAATCCGGATACACTTGGTATATAATTAACATCCCCTTTTCTCTTATAATTAAAATATGATTAAAATATGAATATTGGCTGGAACTATAATGTGTTCCTAATTAAGAAATGTAATGAGTACTACTTACCTGTAACATTGGTAAGAAAAAACATAGAAATTGTCCAAATATCCAATTTTGTATTAGTTGTACCATTAACGTAATTGGTAAAACAATCGCACATTTTACTATATTACATATTGCGATATTTGTTAAAAAACAATATGTTGGATCACGATAGAGTCGATAACGAATTACATAAACAATCATACCAATATTTGTTAAAACACCCCAAATAATTAGTATACTATATAGTATTATAAATAACCAATAGCATTGTTTAATTGACGGTCGAATATGTGGTTCTTTATAATTAATGGTAGATGAATTTTCATCGGTGATAAAATGTGTTAAATAACCTAACCATTGATCGGGAATGTTATTAACTTGTTCCCGTGGATCGATTATCTCTGTTGGATCACTTATAGATATTTCTAATTTTGTAGACATTTTTTTTTTTGAAAAAATTTAATGTAAATTTAAAATTAATTTCATTATAGTTTTTTTGGTTTATTTTACGAATATATATTTATAACACGGTTTATTTGTAAAATATACTTTTAAAACTACACATTTTTATATTTAATGAATTAAAAACACATTTATTATTATTTTTTTTTACTTTATTATTTCTAAATTTTATTTATTTGTTATTTCATTTAAAGATTTTATTTTATATTTTAATTTCTTCTTTATATTTTTTATTTTATTTGTTTTTAATTTCTTCGTTTGTTGTTAAATTGTTTACTCATAAAATTAGAATGAACATTAGCATGAAGGAAGTGTACACGTGTTTAGGATTTTAACAAAGAACTTTTCGCTACCGGGGAAGAAATTGTATGAAATACTCGATGAAATATTAAAATCCGTCTCTAAAATTAAATTATTAAAATATTAACAGTTATATATTAAAGAGGCGTTTAATAAATTTTTGAATTACTTTCACATGGTTTTAAAACATTCTGATATATTTTTAAAGGCTGTGGATTGATTTTTAACAGTAATTTTTTACAGAGTTTTCACAAGTTTTAAAAAAAATTATTTTTTTATAATATTAATTTTACTTTTAAAAATTTATTAAATATTGCATTTCAAAAATGGTATCGGTATCAAATTAATATATCCCGCAAAATATTTAAACACACAGTTTTAGGAAGAATCTTTGTTTTCGAATCAAAATTAAATGAGATTGTCACACAAAAATTGTCTTATAAATTTATCTTTTTCACGCAAAACGTAAATAGATTATCTTCTTTTTCAGTAAATCTGCAACAAGAAATAATTTATTATAATTGTAAGATTTTGAAATGAACAATCATCATAATTTTAATCTGTTTAAAATTTATCGATTTATTGACCTTAAAATTCTAAAGCATACAAATTTATATAAGATATTTAGGTTCCCAATTTTTTAATTGAAACTGTTATTTATAGTCATAAAATTTTGAAATAAACAAAACAAAATTTTTGTCTTTTTAAAATTTATCAATTTATTGGCTTTAAAATTCGAGTTTCAGAAAAAATTTTTAATTTACATTTCACCCAGCAAGGAGAAATTTTGATATTTTATATTTTTAGCTCCGCTTATCACGAAAAAAGTAGTAAACAACAGACCTAATACCCGGCGTATATAAAAAGAAAAATCATTGAAAATATTAAAATGCTTTTACCTAAAATGAATAAGAGTTACAAACAAAGACCGATAGACAGTATGCTCGTTTCTATTTTTACGTATTCAATAAAATTTTAATTCAACAAGGTGGTATTTGATCGGCTTAAAAATGCTACCAAAATAATTCACTATAAATTCATAAAATATTAAATAATACTATTTATTTATTTTTACACTACTTGAATAGAGCAAAATAAATGTACTTAAATATAGGATAATAAATAAATAATAAATGCTAAATATGATTCATATTTCTATAAAATATATTATGTTATATATTTTGTTTTTAATATATAGTAGGTTTTGTAAATCACTCTCTATACGAAAAAATGGGGAAAATAAAATTAAAATACATCTATGTAGAATATAACACATATATACATTTATTTATACATATATATATATTTAATCAACACAAATGTGTTGATGTTTTTTCCATGTTTATTAATTAGGGAGGATTCAATTTTTGTTATGTAAAGTTACTACAGTCATATCGTGACCCTCAGTATTATAAATCTTTAAAAAAAAACAATGGAATACACATTTGTTTTGAGTAACTTATTATAGTATTGACTAGTAAATTTTTGGGTGTTATCAATTGTGTATATCATTTTTATATTATATATTGGTGTATTTTAACATTGTATCTCCGTATGCAAAGTGAAACGAAAATCGATCTGTATACGGGAAGTAATGACAGCTAATTTGTGACATTTTTGGATAAGTTACCGATGTTAATTTCATTTAGAATATGAAAAACAATGTTAAAATAAACCTAATAGTGGGAATACCCCCATTTTAAAATGTATACAAGTTGTAATATTCTTTATAGATTTATTTTAACATTGTTTTACCGTATGCCAAGAAAAATGGAAGTAGATCTGTACAGATATAATACGTAATATAAACATAATAAAATTATGATGTATTAATTTTTGTATTAATAATTTAATTAAACATATATAGTAGATTTTACATTCACCTGATAGACAGATAGTTATTATACTGACAATCGCTGCGTATAAACGAGAGATACGATTTTTGAGTTCCTCATAAAAAAACATCCGTTACTTTTTTTCGTCAATAATGAATTTCGTCATAATAGACTAGAGTAGAAGCCTTAAAAAATGGTAAAAAGTGGAAGAAAATTAAAGTAGGATGAAGCCCATTGTAAACGCAAGATAATATGATAAAAATGAAAGGAAAAATAAATTACAGGCGAACTGAGTTCGAGAAGTAGGAGGGGGTAAGTTTTTAATGGTAAAACACGGTTGATTTCGATTTCCGGCAAAACTAAAAGTCCTAAAATAAAAGTATATTTGGAACATAAAAAGGTAAGTTTTCCTGGGAAAAAAATTATTTTGTAAAATATTAAAATAAAAAACTACTTCCCGAACTCAGATCGCCCGTAATTTATTTTTCCTTTCATTTTTATCATATTATCTTCCGTTTTCAATTGGTTTCATTCTGATATAAATTTTTTCCCTTTCAAAAATTATCTACCTTGGTATATAAGGAAAATGGTTTCAAAAAAGTTTCAAATTAAATTTATAGAGAATAAAATTCTACGTTAAAAAATTTCATTATCATTTTTAGCTATTTATGGAAATAATGGAGATAAAGCGTTCAGAAATTGAGATTTGTGGTATATGTATTCTTAAAACTTTTTCCAGCAACCTTTTGAAATATAAGCTTTTTTCATAATTTAAATGATATTTTTTTATGGACCCCGAAGCCTGGTTAGTTTTTAAATGTTTTTTCGTGATCAGTGGGGATGAAAAAAAAAACAGTTAAAGTTTCTAATCTTGCTTAGTACAAAACAAAAATTTTTATTTATTGGATTAAAATATTCCTAAATGATCCCCTCATGTATTTTAGTTTCTATAGTTTCAGCATATCTCATTCATTTGAAATAATATCTCATAAATGGTATATATTCAGATATATTGTTAAATATAAAATATTTTTGGAATGTTTATATTTGTATACTAAAATAATTATGGATATTTAAACTAATTATACGGAATATGATAGATGCCATTACATTAAATTATCCTTATTTAAATGCTTCATATAATTATATTTTATGTTTCATGCTTGTGCCATTACATAACAATACTTGTTAAAGTATTATTACAACTAATTAAGTATGAATTCTATGTATTTATTTAAATGTGTATTATTTTATAGAGGAGGTGCAGTATACAGTGTTTCAACATATTATTTGTGTGGAAAAATTAAATAAATTATAATAGCACATATAAATGATTAAATTTAGGGTAGGTAAATATATATAATAAATATTTAAATATACGTATTATATAATGTACGATAGCTTATAAAGTAAAACATCGACATTAATGGGATTCCGTTTTGCCCAAACTTAGCCACTTGGAGCACCAGAATAATTGTCCCGTTTTTTATATCGCTGATTTTCATACCGAAATATTAAGAAAACATTTATAAACAATTCTTGTTTGATTTATTTATTAAAACATAATTCTAATAAAAATTAAAAATTTAAATGTTTTTAATTTAAAATTAAATAATTAATAGTATTTTTGAATATTGATTTTAGTTTTTCTGTTATTTTGTAACTTGAATATCTAAGCGGAACAGTGGCTAAGTGAATAAGGGCATTAATGCCTTAACCATTTTGTCTAATTAGACTAGAGTTTGCTGTTTCGAATTCAAGTTTGATTGATTATAATAATTTAAAAAAAGGGGGCGTTTGGCTGATCACACAAGTAACTGACTATACCAGCAACCTAATCACAATTGCCACCTTGTGCTAGAAGGTAACTTTGCCTTCAGGTGATGGAGTGTTCTAAATGATACTACAGAGGTCCAGAAGGACTAGAGACGACCGATAGTCTTATATAGATCAATAATTTTGAAATAGTAAATCTCAATAATCATTAATTCCGATTCATGTTTGAATGTTTTAGTATGCCATAAACTTAGTCTATGGAAATCATTGCATGTCATGTACAATGTAAGTATTTTCAAAATGTCAACAAAAATAAATATATTTTTTCCTGCATTTCCGTTCAGATAATTTTGAACAAATTATTTTAATATGTATATACATTACAACATACATTACATTTTAATTATTTTGAGTATAACTTTATATTCATTATTAGAAAATGTTTGCAACCAAACAACCAACATCTTGTAATAGATCAACCTGTAATTCTGGCATGCTTATAAAACGTTATATACATATATATATATATATATATATATATATATATATATATATATACATATATATATATATATATATATATATATATATATATATATAACTCATTCAAATTTAAACCTTAGAAAACAATTTTTCTATCAAAATTGACTAATGCAGTGCGATGCAGTTCAGACGAGAATAAAAGATTTCCATTTATCAAAGAAAGTGCTAACCAATCTTTGAAAATGCTACATGATGGGAATTTATAATAAACTTACTCCCAGACGACATAAAGGAAGATGGTGAAATTGTGTTCAAAGAGAGAAAAGATTTATATAAAGGACTTTTTTTTTTAAATGAAAATCTTTTATTCTCATATTAACATCAGCGCTGCTTAGGAGCAGTCGATTTGTTATTTAATAGAATCTATCATAGACAGTAAAGTTTTGTTCACATTGATCAAATAATTTATTCAAGTAACAAGTAGTTTCGCAGTAAATACTGAACACTTGATTAAAAATCGTTCACACTTATATTTTTTGTTCATTTAGTCAAGTAACAAGTAATTAATTAAAACTATGTACAGTCACAGTCATGTACTATAATTTGATATCACAAAACTGCTTTTATTATATGACTGTGACAGAAAAAATGCTTAATTGTAAAACAGATATCTTCATTTGTGTATTGTTATACGTCTGTGATATAAGAGTTGTGAAGGTACTACTTGTACACAAAAAATAGAAAGCCACTTTACTACTTGACTAAACACCGTTATTAAACACTTGACTAATATGTTGCTCTTCACACACGTCCGTCAAGTTACTAAATTACTTGATAAATATGAATAAAGCCAAAGATAGAAATAATGAGATAATCGGACTGTAGGTTTTCATTTGCGTTTTTTGGAGCCACATTGTACCTAATTGTTTATACAAAATATGAAAAACCATTATAGGTATAGGATAATATATAATACAATAAAATTATGTAATATTATTTATTATAATATATAAGGTTATTAATTTTAACATTGTTTTTATGTATAGAACAAAATTTGGAGGTATTTGAGTATGCAAAAATCGAGTATTCTGTCCATGGAATTATATTAGGAATACCTTTAATATTAAGAATCCGGTTGTAATGGGAATACTTTTGGATCCATTTTTTTCACTTCTTTTTCGATGGAGTTTCAAGTCAATTTAATGATTGGTTTTTCGAAAAATGCTTTATAAACTATAAGCAATTTAACGTCAAAATAAGGAAAAGGAAAAGCTGTCAAAATACACCACTTTAAAATATGGTTTACTCGATTTAAATTATTTTTATACTTTTTCGAAAAACTAGAAGTGTCAAAAAGTATTTTTGTTTTCGTACTATCATTACGTAATATCAGTAATCTAACGAGTTTTTTCAAAAAATTAAAATTTAAAATCTGCAGTTAAAGCCAAGTAATGATTAATTTTATTACTCATTAGAATGACTTCATAGTCTTATCAAAAATGACATGACGATTGTAAAAATATTTGAACCAAAAATTGGCCCGGCTACATCGTGTTCCTTAAATATTTAAAGAATACCTAACGCAACTCCATTAATTGAATGCTGCTTCAATTTTTTAAGTACCTCCAGGTTCTGCTCTAATATAGTGTAATTTAATTATTTAAATAATTTTAAATTACATTACGGAATTATAACTCTTCAAAAACTATTTTACCATCTTTCTTTAAACAAAAAACTAAACGTATCCCAAATGTCTTCATTTATTAAATATTTTATTTTAACTAAGTTTTTGTAATTGCGAGTGGTGAACATGTTTTTATAGGTACTCCACATGTTTACAATATATTAATATGTGAAGAGCTCTTCAACATTTTTATCGAAAACGTAGGAGACCTAAGCTTTAAAACGATAGCTCATAATGTAATTTTAACAAAATACTATAGGAGTTAAAAGCGGAGTAAATAAGTAAGTATTTATTAACATATTTTAAATATGTTAATAATTAGCTAAAATATGGATGCTGCGAGGCATGTACATGGTATACATGGCTTACTCTATTAGTTATTATATTCAGTATTTATAATTGCATATCTTTTTTTCCCTAAAATTCATCGAATCTATTAATATTTCTTACAGGATCAATTTAGAATATAATTTTATATAATAAGTTTTATCTTTAATAATCTTAAACCACAAATACCATAAGGATAAAGGTTTATATTTTGTAGAGCCATAATACATATACAATCTCTATTGAAAGTTTTAATTTGAAACGTATTGTTGAAAGTACCTACTACAATATTTGTTATAACATAATGAGCTACTAAACGGTCAGAAAGATAGATTGATTGGCCTGTAAAAGTACTTTGTGGTGTGAACAGATAACCCATGTGAATAATTTCATTTCAAATACTGTTTTGATAGTTTTAGTAGAATAATCTATACTAATATTTTGAAGTGGAAACATTTTCATATATTTAAAAACTACTGGACCGATTTGAATAATTCTCTTACCGTTAGGAATCTAAAAAATATTTATAATTTTAAGATTGATGATGCCTTTACATCAAATAAATGTGTACAATACACGATCGCTTTATAAATAAATTTTAACAATATATGAGTAAAACTCATCACGGTTGTAATGATGCCTGTAGGCGCGCGCGCAAACGCATACCCTGTAATAAACACTGATTAATACCTTCCATCCCATTCTCTTGCAAATTCTATACATAAAAATTCTATTGATACTCTTAGCTCATCTATATGGCACGTTATATTCTATAGATTAATGTGGTTGTCTTTTTTTACTGTCGTTTTTTCGTTTCATCGAGTTTGAAATCACAACAATGCTAAAGAAGTTTCACTCCAAAAACCCTCATAATATTTACTGAGATAATTGATTATAAGAATCAATTATCAAGGTATTAAATACTTTTAGATACCTATAGATACCTTTTAAATATCAATATAATAGATATTGATAATTGTACCAACTGATTTTTGGTATTGAAGCAAAGCATCAATACCACCTCTTTAGGTACCGATATTTTTACGATACCTCAGCGTATCTATCGATTTTTTTACTGTATAATGTTTATCTAGAATACCTAAAAAAAGTATCGATTTCTTGATATTTTGAGATATTAGTAAACGGTACTTTGTGGCCAAAACCAGTAGAAATTAAAAACTATCGATATCTTATATTATAAGTACGTTAAGGTATCAAAGAGTATCAATATATTGAGATATCAAAAATGATCCAGACTTTTTTTTTCAATACGTTTCCTTAGAGATCAGTGACGGTTTAAGGCCTAGTTTCGTGAGACCCAGACCTATAAAGGTATCATATTAGGAGCGGCAAAATATTTGCCTTTGCAATAATCATAGTGAGCTTTAATACTGTGAAGCCTGAACTGGGGTACAAAATCAGTGGAAAAATATCGATACCACGATTGCTGTAATATAGATTTATGATTTATTATCATATTCCTGATGTTACTGATTATCAAATTGAAAGTTTGGAAATTTTTGTCATAACTAGGATAATCCCCAAATTACAATAATTGAATTATTCAAACACACAAATCGAACTTATCTAACCAATTCCATACTAGCTTTTTCAGTATCATTCAGACAAATTTTATATTTATAGTGTCCAATGGAACCTAAATTCATACAAAGTAAAAAAATTCAACATGGAAAAAGCCAATTATAAATTTTTATTTTGTTCGTTTTGCATAACATGAAATCAAATGCATAACATGGTCGTTACGCATACATTAAAAAATGTAATTGACATATTCATGATTTGCTACTCATAGGCTAAGAGCTTGGGGTAGTTTTGAGTAACGGTCTTTCTGTAAGGCTGTAATTTTGTTTAATGGTGAATCATAGTAGGCGAAGTACAGAATTCCACATTCATTGAAAGAATCAACCCTGCACAACATCAGCTTTTTAAATTTGATAGAAGTGAGAGTTGAATTGGATCAAGAGGTAAGAGTAAAAATTTTCAAACAAAAGATGTAGAGCATACAATTTAACAAACATTATAAGGTTGTGTTTGTTTTTTGGCTATTAATAAAAATAATGGAGTCACGTCTACAAGTTTTTACACATACATTTTATACTGATCACATACAGTTTATAGACATATGAATTCTATATGTAAAAATTTCTAGAAACTCTTGATCCGTTATTTTTCATAATTGTAAATAAAAGCGAAAAACTTTTTTATTATCGACTGTTTAGTTCCTTTATTATCACCGACTATCTTTCAAATGACTCGATGGATTTCGACAATTATAGTCTTGCTATATTCGGTCCAATATAAAACACAAATGTTCAAAGTTAAGTCTTTGATAAACAAAAACCAAATGGCGAATTTTTGTCATACAATAGTAACGCATTCAGAAAAAAACCAAACCTATCAAATAGGGTATCAAAATAAAGGAAATTGAAAGGAGATTACAAAAAATGCCATTATTATACCATTATTATATTAGTACCATGCCTATTTTATAAAGATATATATTTTTTGCCCTCAATATACTCTGAAACTACTGATTCAATCTTAAGAATATTATATCCATCCATAAACTTAATAAAGGTATTTAACTTGGGCTTTCTGCTTATAATATTTAGTCTGTTAAACCAAAGTAGAGTTTAGTTTGTTTAAAGTTAATTTTTATTATTATTTTTTCTATTCTCAATCTTACTTCACAAACCTGTGGGAAACATCAATTCAACTCGACCGACAAGACCAAGTATTACTAACGCGACTGCGACTTGGTCATACAAAAATAACACACCAGCATCTTCTGTCAAAAAGCTCAAATCCTATGTGCTCAACTTGTAATGAACCTATCACCATAGATCACATCTTAACATCATGCAAAAAGTTCACAAAAAATAGAATAACACATAAAATCACAGGCCGCATCAAGGACACCTTAAACGACAATATTGAAAACACCACAAGACTAATCAAATTCATCAAAGACACGGGGCTCAAAAATCAAATATAATGTATGCATTAATATTATTATTATGTTTATATAATTCTTACTGTATAAATGACATTATTTGTTAAAAATATAGGATAATAAATATATAAAAAAAAAAAAAAATCTTACTTCGGTCGTTTTAGTGCATTACTTTTAAAAATTCTTTTTTGCAGTCGGTTTTTTAATTTTTTAAATTATTATTATTTTATATATATAATTAATTTTTTGCTTTACAATTTTTATCTTAAAATTTATCTACTTTTTTTACCCAAATCAATTCTCATCCCTTACAAATGAATAACAGCTGATGAAGTGCAAAATTGATTTCTGTCAGAAAGTGATATTCGTTGTCCTCAACTCCTAGATTATATTAGACAATAGTGAAAATTTTAAATTGAATCACACATATCTAATATCAATTAATTAAAATGTATTTTGTAGTATGTATTTTACATATTAATGAACACTAATGTAAATATACCGTGCCAGGCAATTTCTCCCTAATTTTGACTTTCAAATTTTTTTTTAAGCAGTTGAAATTAACCGAAACATTTATCTGATGTTTAAGAATCATTCGGCCAGTAGCGTGCTATTTAATCTGTTAATTCGGGAGTTATATGTAAGTTTTAATGATCATCCAAAATCATAACAAAAAAATATAAATAAATAAAAACGGAAAAAGTAAATTTTTGTCAATTATTATAAAGCGGAATCGTGTCCTGACTTTATCCAATCGGAATCCTATATTAATATAAGTTTGGGTTTTTTTTTTTTATATTATCGCATTGTAATAGGGTCTGCTAAATTTAGCTTTCGAAGCGAATCATGTTCAAGTCTGAAAGCCCCTGGATAAAGTCTCATCTCTTCATTCTTTTAATTCCCAATTTAAACCCATACATATGAAAATTTGCCACCTTTCATTCCGAATACATATACTGAAATACTTGGCTCCAGCGATAAGCCAGAAAGTTACCAATGAAACTTGACTTGATCTGAATATAATGTGTATTAGCAGTTCAAGCATTTTCCACAATTTTAGCTTTCACAGCTGATTTACTAAAGGATTCCACTAGTTCATTCACTCTCTTTTTAGTTTTTTTTTTCTAAACTGTTGTTAAAATTTTAACCGCAAAACCTGCGCATAAACACATCAATTGTACTTTTTTTTGTAGAATCTAATAATAATAGGTTATGGCTTTTTGTAAGCAAAAGTACCTAACCTACGCTCCTTTTTCATAGTAAAGACAAAGATTTTATGATTTATCTATTCCGTTTAATAGCCACAGCATGTTCCTCAAGAATAGCGTCAAGCTGGATCATTACTGTTTAGAAAATAATTCGATGAGCACTAAAAATTATTCCTTATTTATGAAACTTAAGAACTTTTAGAAGTAAATTGAGCTATATACCAGGCCGGTTGGAGATGTTTTCAATAACCGCTTCAAACTTACAAGGCCGAGATAAAAATTAGAAGAAACTAATAATTTAGAATATTTTATGATTAAAAATAGTTTAAACATTGATACTCATATCGAGTTTCTAAACAATTAACTCGTTATTTGTTATCTTCTCTTGTTTATGTAAAACTTTGTGTTCTATAATTTTGTTTGAAATTTTTTTCTGTAACCCTTGCTCCTTCTGAGATAAAAGCCTTTTCATATTTTAAATAATTTTTTTTATTACGAATGACTAAAAAATAAATACTTTTCGAAAAAAATTTTATGAACATTTTTTGCTTAAAATTTGTGGCTTTATCGGTTCCCTGTTATTTTTAATGATGCAAATTTCATCACTTAGATGGGGCGTAGCAGGGTGCATGGAATGAAGTTCAAAAAATAAATATATATTTATATTTAGCATATAAATCATATATACATTCACTTTAGTAGAATTCCTATGCAAAAACCTCTAGAAACTCCACCAATTTAGCCTACATCTATAATACTGTGCATACTTTTTAATTAACTTATAGTTTTACTTCTCGTTTTGTTTGCTAGCACACACAAGAAATTATATAATAGAAAAAGAAAGTAAATTTCAATAAAAAAAACTTACCATTTACAAAAATTTTGTCGAGAACTTCAGCTTGAATTGATTTAAAATATTTCTAATAAACACGCTTTTACTCATTTAAAATTTTTTTTACTAATCTTAAAACTTTTATCAATTTTAAAATTTAAAATTTTTAACTTAAAAATGTAATAATTATAAATAATTTTAAATTGAAAAATTTGTATTAGAAATCTATGAATAAATTTCTAAATAAACAAACAACACGTGATTTGAAAACTTAGATTATCGTAAACACAATAATCGTAGTAATTATACAACATCTACTCAACAGGATGATGTCGAATATATACTGAAATATCTTTTCAAATGCAAATTCGAATAGCTCCGATATCAAACATAAACATTTTACAACGCATGTGATGATCGAATTATATATATATATATATCACTGATACATACAAAGTGTTCGAACCTTCACACAGCCTCAGCTAGTAGGACAAGGAAACCGAACTTGTTTATTATTATATCTGTAGCTCCCATGTTCAATTATCGTAAGCTCTAAATTTAATGTTTACATAAAATAACAAAATTTTAAAAACGTAAAAGTAGTGAAACACCTGTTTTTTTTTGTCAAATGGTGAGATTTAATTCTTCAGATCACTTGGAAAACAATAATTGACTTTTTTAATCACTATTAGTAACAGAACGGTAATTGATAATGTCACCGTCTTCTGCACTCCACTTCGTAAATCATCATGCGTTCTTGATATATGTATCACGGCAAGTACTAGGAATATTATAAAAATGACCCTGTTTTTGCAAAATAAGGTGTTTGATAAAATTTTTTTATAACTTCCATTGAAGCGTCCTTACTTCACGAACATGGACCAAAATCTGGATCTTGGAGATAAATTTGGTTAATGTGTCTTATGTATCTTTGGTTCATGTATCTTATGGTAAGATGGGGTTCAAAATTAGAAGCTGAAGTACAAACACCAAAAATTATATATGTATCCAATTCATCAGACTTATAATCGTCAGGCACTCCTACTATAACTTGTAAATTAGTTTTCTATATTCACGTTTCAAAATTATTTATTAGCTATTACATTTTTTCCCATATATAATAACTCATAAGCCTAATTTAGCCATACACAACACATTCTAACGATGTTCGAAATCTTACATGAAGTGGGGCCATTTAATATACCTTCAGTACCTACATGATGTATTAATTTAAAACATATGGTTTCATGAAATTTTTGTTATTAGGTGCTAGAAAACACGTAATTGAAATAGCTTTGTGCAATCTAAAATTACTTGTATAAGACTGTATTAGCCGATACTTATCCGGTTTGCTTTGGACAATTTCTCTTCTTTTGAGCTCTTCTTGTAGTAAATTTTCAATTAATAACTTAATTTCTAAAATAGGGGTTAAGTATACTTGAACCGGGATACTCCTGCGGGGTATTCAATACGTCATCCAAAAATTCTAGTCAACATATACTATGATCTTATATCATTTTGAATGGTAAATTTTTGAAAGTTGTTATTTTAAGGATGAAATTGGGAATATTTTCTATCATACAAGAAATTAGATAAATAATAATTGGAAAAAAATTTCTTTTATTTACAAAAAAAATAAAATATTTCTGTTCTATCATATACAAAAAAATTCTTTTATCAGTACAGAATTAACAATAAGTTATGTAAAAAAATTTAATTACATTATATTTTAAGTTACAATGTATCCGGCAAATATTTCGAACATACTATAAAGTCAAAACAATTTTCACACAGATCGATAAAACATAAACCAGTGCTAAGGAGTCCATATTTACACAATCCTGTTAAATTGGCGACTGTAAATTTGCCAATTGACTGATATTTTGGGTATAACAATTTTATAATTTGTGTGAAGTGTTTAATAACTAAATTAAAAAAAGTTATTTTATTATACCTATTCCATTGTTTCGTTTTGAATTATCGAATTTTTGAACAATTATTAAGCATTTATTTAAAAAAAAATGACACTAGAAGTCTCTGACTGGCTACGAATTTATCGGTATGTGTGAAAACGTAATTAAGTCAGCTGTTTGGTTTTACCCATTGTGTTAGTATAAATATTAAAAAATAAGTCTTAACAACGAATTTGTTTGATCCTTTGAACATTTTCAAAAGAAATAATTAGTATCTAGGTCTTTTAGGTTGTTGTTGGCTAAGTGGCACTTCTTGTGGTAAAGGTTCTTCTTCAACTGGATCACATGCATGTCCTGTTTCATAATTATACTCGCGTCGTACACCATCTGGATCTACATATCCATATTTACCGCGAGTTATGCAGTCTGTTCCAATGGTTTCTTCCTTGAAAGAACCATCATCATTTTCATAGCCCCATGTAATACTTCCATCTTCATTTTCTTCTTGGTATCTGGAATACAAACAATTGTAAATAATTTTGTTTTTATGTATTTTTTATATTTCCCTTAAAAATTGGGGTTTTGGGTTTATGCTTGATTTTATGGTTTAAGAAGTGGACGTAAAAAACCCTTAAAGAAACATCAAATGATCTCAAATGTGTGCTCGATTCACATTTTATCGAATTATTTCAAACAAAGTATCTTATATAGGCAGACACAGTTAATCCAGAAGTTCTTAAATCGTTAATCCGTTAATTGGCTGGGATACGTAGGTTAATAAAACAAAACCGTATTAAGACTAGAAATGTGAGTTAACAATTGTAGCAATTTTTGGAAAAAACAATTTCTATTTGTGAATCAACTTTTTTCCTTGCCTTGATTGGAATGTTATGTCCACATTGTAAAATAATTAATTTTAATGACTATTTAAAAATGACACTGTTTATAGTTTAATATAATTTAAGTTAGCTATGTTTATTTTTACTATGAAGTGTCTTTTAAAACTATTTATCAGGACCATTCATAAATTTATAAATTATTTTAATAAATATCTTTTTGCGAGATTGTTTTATTAAGAATGGTTCGTAGATAGCATTTTTTGGAAAAAAACAAAAAACAGTTTTATACAGAATGGCGACAAGCAATTAATGTAACGATTAAATTAACGAAAGTTAACAAAAACGTAAACATTTTTTGAGTTAAGTTAAAAGTTAATCCGTAAAGAAGATTGCTAAGTTCGTTAATTAACGATTAGTTGAATTTTTCTCGCTTAATTGAATTTTCCGAAAGAAATATGTCAATTAAAAGTTGTAGAGCTTAAAATGTTCTATGATTATACTAAGTTTGGAAAAATCGTTGCAGCCAATTCACAGATCAATTTCTGAAATCTACTTTTTTTGAATCAGGGAACCTGAAAACATGTATGTCTGGAGAAAAATTTTGACAGGATTATTATAAAAACGAAGTAAGAATGTTAGTTTATGCTTTGATATTATGAGAAAAGCAAAAGTTTGAAACAAATTAAAAGAACAGAAAAATTTAATTATTCATTGATAAAACATGAATAAAATAAATAGTTTTTCGTTCAAAAGAGTCCAAATGTTGGATATTTGAAACGATGTAATTCTACTGTAGTGTTATCTTTATTTTTCAAAATAATTTATTAAAATACTCACTTTCTAAGGATTTGAGCTACTGGTTTTTTCTCACGACGTTGTTCATTTGTTTGGTATTCTCGTGGTGTTTGAATTTGTTGTGGAGCAGGTCTTGGTGCTGGTCTTGATCTTTGACTAATTTGTTGTTGTGGTTGCTGGTATTGAGGTTGAGGTTGTGCTTGTTGTTGATATTGGCGAGGTTGTGGTGGATCGTTTCTTTGAATTGGTTGTGAAACACGAACTTGTTGTGGTCGAACTTGTTGTACGACTTTAGGTTCAGGTCTATACAAAAATATAGAAAATTTTATGTTAGTTTTGTACTCTTATTTTAAAAATGGCATATACTTAATATTATTGATCTACGTTATCATATTTAAGTCAAAATAATCTTGGTTAAATTAACCAATTTGGCTTGCAAAAAATTTAATTGCCCTATATTGGGGTATTTGCTATACATACTTGATTCTACGTTCGCTAAATTTCACATAAAATTAGACGCAATATGAAAGTTTATTTAAAAGCCAATCCAGATTATTTTGCAAAAAACTCAAAACTCCTATTTTGGAGACGGAATCATTCCATAGATCGATTAATAATGTTCCGAAGAAGAACTTACGCGCTATCTTTTCTAAGAAATCTTCATCATAATTCTTTTGTTCGAAGTAGTGTTTATCATGACAAATGAAAATGACTAAAGTTAAGTTCAGTATAAAATACATTAAAACAAGGATTAAAAAATAAGAAAACAAAAAAAAAATTTGTTTAAAATAAAGTCCTTAAAATTTTATATTTTTACCTGAATTGTAAAGGTGCTGGTGATGTTTGTGGACTGGTATTTAAGAATGATGGTGTGAAATCTTCATTTAATTGAGCTAAAAGTGCTTGTTTTTGTGCAAGTTGTTCATCAAAGTTTTGTTGTTCATTGTTTTGGTAAGGTGATACATTATCATCTTCTGGTTCTTCAGTTACCGGTTTACTGGCTATTGGGGTGCTGTATGATGGTTGAGGAGGTAAATTTGGAGTTGGGCTGGCACGATAGAATCCAGGTGCTGGTCTTCTAGCCTATAAATATAATTTAAGTGTTATATTTACTACGTGCTTATATTATACAAACAAACATTGAGTATTAAATAAGTTTACCGAGAAAAAGATTTAATTAAATAAAAGATTTTTGCTTCAACACAGTTTGCCTATTTTTTTCACGAACTCAGAATTACATAATCTATGCGATCCCAAAGGTGCAGAATTTTTGTAAAACTAACTACCCTTCAAACAATTTTTATTATATCACAAAAAACCCTCGACAGAATTAAAAAAAAAAAAAACGAGAGAAAGAAGAAATGTTTTAAGATTAAGTAAAAAGAAAAAAACCAAATCGCTTTGTTGTCGAGATGTAAAAACTAAAAATATTTATGTTTATTTCCATCATGCAATTTTCTTGTCATAATTTAAGTAACACAAAAGCAATTTTCACATTTTACCCATAATCATTACATATGAATCGCACTGTTATCATTTGTTGGATTACCAAAAACGGATTACCTACCTTGAAATTCCCAATAAATTCTCAGTAAACGATCCTATACAAATCTATAGTATACGAAACTTTTAAAAAATTATTTAGCATTTAACCAAGCACAGTATGCAAATCCATAGAGTCTAATATATTGCATAATTTATAATTACATAAACGGAAAGTGTTTCAGTATCATTCAGTTTGCAAATGCTATAAGTACAATATGCCAAGGTTTATCTCTTGTATGCTATGTAAAAACTGGTTTACTTTTTTTTTTTTATATCAACATTATAATTTTGAATAATTACTTGTAAAAGCCGCCCTTGTCTTGGTCCACCTTGTCGTACAGCACCCGGTATTTGAATTGGTCGAGCTGGTATTGCTCCTGGAATTATGGCAGGCCGTGGTACTGGACTATCATATTGTGCATTAATTTCAATTATACATCCAATCAGGAATATAATCTGTAAAATAATTTTAGTAAATCATAAAAATCGATTGAATTGAACTGATATCTTAATTGAAGTGTAGGTTGTTAAAAAATAGTCACTTTCTTTTTTAGAAATTTCAAAATTTTAAATTTTTCATTCAAGTATATAGATAAATATCGAGAGTTGTATCTATTCGACATAAATCTGATACAGCAATAGTCTTCAATATGTAGACATAATCTAATTGGTCTCGCAATCATGTTAATATCGTGTCCGAAAAAGTGAGTTTAAATGATAAAACAATCAATGTCTCACAGAAATGTGTTTTTTATTTAGTAAAATACTGGAAGAAATTACTCTATTTATAAATTGCATTGCGTTTCGTTAGAAAACAAATATTATTTAGGGAAGAAAAAAAATGTCTTTAACAAAATTACTTTTATTACCATTAGACTAGAGTAGAAGCCTTAAAAAATAATAAAAAGAAGAAGAAAATTATAGTAGGATAAAACCTATTGGAAACGCAAGATAATATGATACAAGTTAAAGGAAACATAAATTATGGGCGATCTGAGTTCGGGAAGTATGGAAGGGGTGAGTTTTTAAGGATAAAACACGGTTTATTTCAATTTCCGGCAAAACTACAAGTCCTATGGAAAAAAGTTAAATAGCAAAGTTGTAGGTAATAAAAAGATCTACAACTTTTGTATTTTCACTTTTTTCACATAATCTCAAAATTTTTCGATTGAAAATTAGGGTGCTTTTTCGATATTTATTCAAAATAAGATGAAAAAATAAATATTTTAAATCAAAAAAATTACAATGTATTTGGAACATAAAAAGGTAAGTTTTCACCAAATTTCGGAGAAAAAAAATAAAAAACCAAAAACTTGGTTAATTGAATTTTTCGCATAAATTTTGAGGTTATTTAAAAAAAGTGTGAATATAAAAGCTTTAGATCTTTTTATTACCTACAACTTTGCCATTTAACTTTTTTCCATAAGACTTGTAGTTTTACCGGAAATTCAGATAAACCGAATTTTACCCTTAAAAACTCACCCATTCCATACTTATCGAACTCCGATCGCCCGTTATTTATTTTTCCTTTCATTTTTATCATATTATCTTCCGTTTCCAATTGGTTTCATTCTACTGTAATTTTTTTTGTTTTCAAAAATTATCTACCCTGGTATACATAGATATTGAAATTATTATTAAATCAATTCATTTTTAGTAATGGAAAACCTAACAAAATCATATTAATTTAAAATGATAAAAAAATAAATTTTAAGAGCTTTCTTTAAAATATTTAATTATTTTAAGTAAACCACAGAGTTAAAAATGGCAAAACTTTAAACCTAATATCTTACAATTTAAAGGTTGGGTATTTAAATGCATCCCATATTCGAAATCTTTTTTAATATTTTTTTCAAAGATCATGCGCCTTCTGATAAAAATGTTATTTGTGTCTAAAGTTATCTAATTACGAGAGGACCATAGCTTTTAGAAAACAATTTTCACAAAGTCAAGAAATATTCGATTGGTACCATATCCACATATTTCCCTTCCATGGAATATAATTCAAACGGTACATTTATTGATTTATATCGTATTTACACATACGGTCAGCCGCTATGTACAACTTTACTCTGAATGGGATTTTATTATTGATGTATGGTCGCGTATTAGCTGCCCTACTTTGTCACGTTATGAAACAGATACGGATCCGAAAAATTTATATGATGCTGTTGTAGCTTACGTGTCATTTTCTCTAATTCAATACGTGCTTATTGAACAGTTCTTATGTTAATATATAAAACCCATTATTCAGAAGATTTATAAACAATTAACGCTTTTAGCAATTATATTTCATATATAACTATTTTATTTTCAATGAAATGTTGAGAATCTGTTGAGTTTTAACGACGCAATATTATACACTAGAGTGCATTATAATAAGAAATTTTTATTATAAAAAAAAAAAAAAAAACCATTTTTATGCATGATTATACGCTGCTAATATGTATACTCTCTCTTTGTTAATTTACAATACATATTATTAATATTTTATTATTTGAATTTTTAACGAATATCCTCTTTATAAAAAAGGATCTACTGGGTCTGTACCATGGTGGTAGATTATAATATAGCTGTGTGTGTTTGGGCTCTATCTATCTATGCAATTATATTTTAGTTTAACTCAACCGGTGGGCCGCTAGAAGTCGCAGTAGTCGTGGGGGAAATGCTTGCACTCAATTATTAATAGCAACATGTTGGGCACCATAAAACAATGTGATTGCTTAGCATGATGTTAAGTAGGCTGTACTTAAGAAAACCCAGGATTTTTGTTTATTATGGTGATTTCAAAAATATATCATAAATTAAAATATGTATCCAGAGATAAATTACGGTTTAGGTCCGTGAGACTCGGAGAAATTTTAGAAACTAATACCAAGAAGAATTAAAATTTAAATTTCAAAATTTTTCTACCCTTAATATTATAAACTTGAAAATAACCCTGTATATGTCTTACTTAATCACGCCTAAACTACAGAGCCGATTTAAATGAAATTTGGTACAAAGATCATCTAGAATCTGAGAAAGAACATAGGCTCTAAAGGGCTGAAATAGGGGAAGAAAGTATGTATGGAAATTACGTCATTTTTAAATCTAGGAGCTTGAAACTTATATTATAAAAATAAACTTAAAAACTACTGGACCAATTAAAAAAATTCCAACGTAGTAGGATGACCTTTTATCCCTGTATTCCCACGATAACAAGAACTACGCAGAAAAAACCGCGTGACATACGCCAGATTTTATCGTGCCCAAGGTGACACAACGCATAAATCCACCCCCGTATATATTGTTTACAATTATATTTTTAATTAATTTGTTAAAGATATGATTCCTTTAGTTTACGTAGCTTCTATATGATGGAATTTTTTAGTAAAGTATATATGTAATATAAAAATTCAAAAAATTATGTATATGCTGTATACAAAAGATTATAATTTCAATTTCACTTTTGTTAAGGTGTGTATAGTCTATCTATATTGGTTGGATTGAACTGTAGTGTATAATGAATGACATTCATGTTGAAATATATCTATACAATATTATATATTAATTACTATGTGTAAATTGTGTGCTGTTCTATATTAACCCGATGTTATTCATTTATTCAGATTATTATTTATGACTCATTTTATTCAATGATTTAAATTTATGAATATTTTGATCTAGATACATACACACTAAATATTTTGAATTTTGAATCATGACCAAAATGAAAGTGTACACATTTCAATTAGACAGTCTAAATGCGATTTCTGAAATAGTTGTTTATTGTGAGACGTCTGCTTTTCTATTGAGAGCTGTACAAATCTCAGAGACCGAGACTTTTGATTTTAGCTTAGTGTGATGTTATTATGTAACAAGTTTAAAATTAATGAATACTCGCTTGCAATAATTTGTATAGAAGCAAATAATTGTAAAAATAATTTTCCGCCACACATGAAAATTAAAAGTCCGTTGTTTAGACAATAAACGATACTGTCGAGGGATAATCAACAATATAGTTTTAACAAAAAGCTAATATTGCAGGACCTGGAAATACTTGAGTGTGTACAAATAGAGAATCGAATTTTTTTTTTTAAGGATCCGGACCAATTTTTGATCTAATTTTTATAGAATCCCGCCTTGTTATATATTATAAACACTTTTGAATTGAAATTTGTACGAAAAATGCTTCGTTTTCATACTTTAAGCGATTTATAATCGAAAATGGCAAAACACGCCATTTTTAATGATTTATCCTGATTCTACTGCATATTTTTGTTATATAGTTATATTTTCATGAAAAGTATGTGGTTTTCTAGCAAAGTTTTTTTTTCCTTTTTACGTGATTGTTTACAAGCTTAAATCACTTATAGTACAAAAACGTATAATGCCAAATGTCAATGTAGGCATTATTATAATTAATCAATAATGAAAACTTCGATGACATAAATTGGAGGTTACCGGCAGTGACTTGGGCTGCTTTATCGTATCCTTCCCCACCGAAAGTGGATTAGAGGGGTGGCAAAATTTATACGAATTATGTCAAAAAATAATTTTTATTTGAAATTGCATGCGGATAAAGTCGCGGGTACAGCTTGTATATAATAAAATTTAACTTTCCCTAGATATAAAATCATAATTTTGATTGTTTATCATAACCATAGTTTGTTTAACACAGTTATTCATTTATATAATCACACTGTATTTTTTTTTATAATTATTAATGAGAATTCTAGAATTTTTCGAATAAATTTCGATTTTTGCCCCAATTTCCTAGATCAAATTATTTTGTATTTTTATAAATACGTATTTCGACTACAAACTAGTCATCATCAGTACGGTCTACACTGCATCGTACGGTACGTACGGTCTACACTGCACCAAATTAGCAAAGAGTAACATCTGTTCAGAGAATCATTACAACTAGCTAATTCATACTGTTGATGACTATTTTTTAGTCGAAATACGTATTTATAAACATACAAAATAATTTGATCTAGGAAATTGGGCCAAAAAATCGAATTTTAATTATACTGTAGTTTGAAGGGAAATTTGATGTCCGAGGTAGTATTAAAAAACCATAGGATAATAAGTTCTTCTATTTATAGTTCTTATATTTAAATTTTATTATCCTTGTAACATCAATTTTACAATGCGCAGCAGCAGCGAGCACATTTTACAATTGCAGCAGCTCAATTATGTTAAAAGATTAAAGGATTGATATGAGGATCATTGGTTTATAGTAACAGATACACGGTTGACATAATTATTTTTTTTCCTCATCAAGATAGTAAAAGCTATCATGCTGATGGTAAAAGTTATTATCTGAATAGTAAAAATTACCATCCAAAATAATTAGCTATACATTATAGCTATATCATTATTAACTTAGTAGTAGTTATCGCTTCTATATAAAAAAAATAAACAAATTTGTTTTAAATTTCTGTAAACGCAATATTAACCAAATTATAACATATTGAAAGAGCCATTTTGCTATATAACTTTTAAATACTGGCATTTAACGTGAAAAAAAACTCGCTGAACCTTTTCGAAATTACTTTAAAAGTCATTCAACAAGAATTGTCGTCGAAGTCATTAACTTGAAAGCTAAAGGAATTATAATGAAATTAATCTCATTTTTCAATTTTATAGATTAAAAATTAGTATTTTAGCCAATGGTTTCCTCCCAAATGTTGAAATTTATCCTCAGATTATTTAAGTTTAGTACCAAAAATAGATCCTAAAAGTTTCATCTTTTTGAAATATTCAGTTTAAAAAAAAATTCCTTCAAATTAATTGTTTTATTTTTCATTTTGTCAAACTTCAAAAATTAAGGATTCAAAGCAATTTGTAAAATTCTTTACAAAATAATTTTAAATTCGATTATATAGCTTTAAGATTAAGGAAGTTATTGTTGAAAAATCAATCGAATTAAGTTGTAAAAGGAATAAACTGTATTAGACATGACGTTAATTTTTTATGGAGAAACAATTCGTTAAGGAAAAGCGGAAAATTTTAAATGGTTCACTTTTTATTTAATAGTATAAGAAATTTAAAAATCCATAGAATTTTTAAATCCTAATTGCACTCGGCTATATATAATTATCAATGAACGATGTATCGATGTTTATCAAATTATAAAATTAATTGAGAAAATAAATTTTATAAGGAATTTAATAGGGATGCATCGATTGTACCCCTATTACTAGTAGAAGTCGAAGTTCAATATCAATTTTACATCCAATAATCATTTTACTAAATAGGATAGAAATTTCAGCTCATACCATTTCTGAATCATTTTCAGTTATTACTTCCACCATTTTATCATTATTACATAATACACACATCAATAAAATGCTCAATAAAAAATTATTTTTGATTATGCAATAAGCCCTGTACAATCTAGGTACCCGACATCACAAGGCCAATACCATTGTTGAAATACCATTAATATTACATAGAAATTGTACTGTCTGACAATCGTTGTCAATGCCACATGAAATTAACGAAATGGTTATGTCTTTTTTTTTTTTTGAAGCCGGTCAAAAATAATATGTAATAAAATGGAATTTTTTCCTCCGGCATTTTAACATATTATTTTAATTTATTTATATCACATAACAAAAGAAAAAAACAACAACAACACGGTAATTTATGAAAGTAAGTGCAAGTAATATTTATTTTATAATAAATAATTCATCAAAAATATTATGTATGTATCTATTTATATGAGGTACTGTTATTAGAATCAATGAATTGGAAATATTTAACTGTATATATTAATTAAATTACCAACT
Organism: Chrysopa pallens; assembly: GCA_020423425.1. Taxonomy (NCBI): domain Eukaryota; kingdom Metazoa; phylum Arthropoda; class Insecta; order Neuroptera; family Chrysopidae; genus Chrysopa; species Chrysopa pallens. Next base: position 38,760 of record JAEMTY010000118.1, read on the forward strand.
ATTTACAGTATTATTAATATAAGGGGAGCTTACGATTCTAAATGAGGAATTACTTACTATGTGCGTCGTTTGAAATCGATTGGATTTTATAGATCAGCTGATAGAAAGCCAAAAACGTATTATGATGCATACGCTATCACCGGTGAAAGGAGCGTTTAGAGGCTTACAAAAATGTAACATGGAAATACAAGACACAAAAAAAAATTAAAATTTTAAACGAGAAAGACATTCAGACAAGATCACATGCAAGCTCCCATCAAAATAAATATTTGCATGTTACCCTCGTCGAAATTTGGTTCATGTATCTTATAGTGTTAGTTCTTTTGAAATAAATTTGGTTCATTTACAGTGTTATATCTTACAGTGTTAGATTGACTACCTTAAAGTCAAAAGTAATAATACGCACACACGAAAAATTAAACGATTGATTCAATCCAATTTAATTAAATTCAATCTTGATTAATTCTTTTATTAAATAATACATTGTACAGAACCATTCAAAATGATAGGATGGGGAATGTGAAGCTAAGGGGAAGGTATACAGCTATGGCTGACTTTGTAAAACATATTCCGTTGGAGAAGCTGTGAGGTTTTTGCGTGGCCACTGATCTCGATAAGATCCTAGAACATCACCAGCACATTGAGCTAGATGGTACGTTCAAGTGATGGAGTGTTCTAAAGAAGAGTACAGAGGACCAAAAGTTCTAGGTGCAAGGACACAACTGTTGCTCTCTCTCATTATTATCTTATCTTATTCATCTTTGTGCAAACCACTGGTAAGGCCAGCCGGCACCCGATACTAATGATCAAATGCCTCTCGAATATCACTTAGGGAATGATTCGGTTTATGATGTGGAATACACTTAAAACTTAGATGAAGTACATAAAAATTAAAAGGTCTAAAATTAAAAAGTCAAAAAATTATATTTCCCATTTGAATCGATGCAAGATTAAACTGAAAAGCCAAATTTGTAGCGAAAAAAATCCTTTAAGAATAAATAAATATACATAAATCTATTCCTAATACAATTGTGTGAATCACATTGTAAGTTACTCAACAAACAAAGAGTGCTAGTCTATTCATTTTAAAGAAATGGAAAATCATGTCCAAGGCTCAGAGCAAATCTTCCTCTAATGAATATGGACAAATTTTTAATAAATCTTTTTTTACTGCAGTCATAAATCTCAATCTATCCTTCTCTATTATAGGACTAAGGACGTTGGGACTAATAATCGGCCAACTCTACTAATAGGATAGGATATACTAGATAAAGTAGCCACATGTACACTTTGCTAAGAAATTCGTTAAGGTTAGGCTGATTCTGTCTTGTGAATTTTTGTATTTAAATTTTATTATATATATCCACGTTATAAACAAAGTTTTAAGTGAAAATGCTTGATAGTGTACGGCCCTCATTATAATTTTCCCTTTCACAATAATAAATGAAGAAAGTTATTTTTAAGGTAGTTCTATATCAGTCATTCGTCAACACAAATTCTACAAGTCGAAGTTGATTTACCGCATCACCGATTAGTTAAAATGCATTTTTTTAGGTAATATTTAAAATTCAATTTAAAAAATAGATATTGAACGGTATGCCTTATTTATTTATTACCTATATATACAATGTATTAGAGAACCTTAAAATTTGCCTGTTTAATAATGGACAAACGATAGAAGCTTTTTTTAAGGCTGTACCTAATTTGTAAACTAACATTTTACTTATAAAAATTTATATTTGTTAAAAAGAATTATTTTAGATAATATTTTAAAATTGCTTTATTAAAATAAATATTAGAGCAAATCACACTATCACAGTGTAAAACAAACAGTAGAAACTTGCATACTTAATTTTTCAACCTGAACAATTATAACTAAATTAATCAAACACAATTTCTAATTTTATTTCGTCAAATTTTCGCGCTTACTGGTTACATCAATTTATTTTAAAAGAAAGTGAATTTAATTTTTTTATTTTTAATCATACAATTTTAGTATGCAGACATCGTGCTATTAAAAAGTTTACGAGAAATTGCGAATTATCTAAAATATCCAATCACTCTAAGGCCTAAGGGCACATTTAGTTATTCCACAAGACAAAAAAACTGTGTTTGCAATGTTTGAATGCACATTGACACAGTAGTTTTATGCTGTCCTGTAAATAATCTGCCATGTTCCCACGAGAAAAAAATTAATTACAAAAATTTTGAACTTAATTTTCAGTGCAAAATTCATTTTTAAGAGAATTCAAAAAGAATTTATCTAGAAAACTTCTTTAAGCTGTCTCATAATGACGTGGTAATGATGTCATTTTTAGGAACTCTTAATTAAAAGCTATTTAAAAAGCCTTTTTTCCGATCTCATAAGAAGAAAACACTATATTTCGTAAACTGTTCATCCGATTTTGACAAAATAGGCCAATTAGATGATTCTACGAAAAAAAATTTTCTAAAGTTGCTAACGTTAGACCAGTAGTGGATTTAGGCTGAGACCCGCTAATTTTGAGGGGTGCCAAAATTTTCAAGATTACTAAAATTCAAAATCGATTAGGTTTTCTGTAAACTGTAAGATCAAATTTTAAAGTTTATTTTATTGCGCTGTTACTATCGAAACATAGTACCATTTTGAGGGTTGAATTTCTGGCTTCCGTCACGGCGACACGGTCGTGGCGAATCCCAATTTGGGTCAGTAATGCCACTCGCATCCAAAAACTTAACAGTCCGGTCAATGTTTCCGTACTGGCTGACATGGGACTGTCCGTCCGGCGTCATTTGACCGGTGGCCAGCCTCATGTCACAATAATTATACTGTTACAAATGAAAAAGTGTACCATATATATCGTCTCGGGCCTAGGGCGTCTTCAAACCTAAATCCGCTACTGCGTTAGACTAAAATAAATATATATATCGAGTATAAAATGATATAGTTTTATATTAGTCGTTCAATCGACTATTCACTAAGAATATCAGTATTTAACAAAAAACTCTAACAGAAATTTACGATATTAAATGAAGTCAGCTTATTGCCATAGAAAATTTAACTAAATGATACGATGAACAAAGAAAATTTGTTCACTTAATAGTCAAATTTAAACTCAATCCGTCAAGCCGCTCGGAACTAACGACTGAATAAGTTAACATATTCATACCTCACAAGGAAGTTCTGCCAATGCATTATTTGCAATGCATTTTTTGTAACCTATTGGTGCTATAAGGTAAGAACTGGATAGTGTCGACCACACAGATCGAACTCACTTGAATAGCTTATTCTTACGGTAATTTTCATTTAACAGGTTAATAAAGACTAGTATGATCATCCAAAGTGTACCTAAATATAAATATTCAATGCGTGATATGATAAAAATAAAACAGTGTAAATATACACTTCACTTTTCAACTTGAGTAGAATTAATTATAAATAATTTATCGATTTAATTAATTAGTTATGTCAAGTTAACTTTTAATTTTTTATATATATATTTAATCGAATTATCGCGTTTTATATTGTTTCATTAGATTATTTTAAAAGAAAGTGAATTAATTTTTTATTTTATTATTAAAATCACACAAATTTCGAATATTTTACATCTTTTCCAATTATTATTGTATTTAAAAAAAAAAAAAAATAATTTAGATTTAAATCAATTTCATTTAGAAAGTATTTCCGATTAATAAATTTTAATTCAGAATGATATTAAAAATGTCGAATTAGTAGGTTACATTTCCGATTTTTAAAACATTTGTAGATCAAACAGTATATATAGTGTATCTAAAGTGTAAACACGTTTTTTTAGATGGTTTGTGCAGTTTGCATTACGAGTCGAAGACATACAAGAACGAACGGGTTGGGTCCAGTGGATCGTTGACCCAACTTTTAAAAAATAAAAGATAGAAGAAAAGTTCAAATTCAAATAATGTTTTTTTTTTTTGAAACGGACAACTTTTGTTTGAAACATTTTTTCGTAAATTGTGTTCTCTGATAGGATGGATATGTAAAGTATTTTATGAATGCTTATTAAAAACAGTTCAAACAATGAAATTCAATCACATATCGAATATCTAAACAATTAACTGATATATCATTAAATACCAATAATTTAACACTTAATAATAGGAACTAAATTAGTGGTGATTAAGAATAATTTGAGAATTCCACAAATAATAAAAATATAACGGTATTGTAAATGATGCAAAATATGCATTTAGAATACATTTTGCAAGGTTAAATAGTGATCTACATTCTAATATAAATAAAATATTGAATTAATATATCTTTAATTTTAAATTGTTGAATTAGTAATAATTAATTTTATTTCAATGTTAACAAGATTTAAAAAAGTAAAAAAAAAAATAAGTATTATTCTACTAAAATAATTACTATAAACCTATTCAATTGAATTTTTAAAGAGTCTGTTTAATTTGATAGAACGGATTATCAAAAAGTAATTAATCTATTATTTAACTATTCCCTTGAATTTTAATTTTATTCAGCCACTTAAGTAATTTTGAGTCACAAAAAAAGTACCCTGAAATTTTATGTTTAAAATATTATACAAATTCTATAGCAGTATATATTTTAAAATACAAATTTTTCACAAAAAATATTATCGAATTCAAAAAAACATTACTGAAAAGTAAAAACTATTATTGAAATAACAATTACTATAATTAATTAAAACTTCCTTGTAAACAAATATAATTGCATTTGGAAGACGGCGCCATCAAATTTTAAAGAAAGAATACAATTGACGGCAAGTTCCAAGTCGTTGAATTCACAATTAACTATTGTTAAAGTATACTTATTTGAACTACTCATAATTTTTAAAATCTGCTACGATTTTCCGTTATTAAATTATTAGAATACTAGGCTATGGATCCTGCATCTTTTTTCGGAATAAGCTAAAAATTGTTTTGTAACTGAATTATGATTAGTGTAACAACTTTTTGTTCTACGAAAATTCAGTAACATTAGAGCAAAAGTTAACAGACATTTTTGTACAATTTTTGAAGGCAAAAAGTGCATAGATTTTAGCAAGAAGTTTTTAGTGTTTAGTATTAAGCTCTTTTTTCTGTTTTTTTTTTTTTAACAAAAATGAAAGTATGTTTTAAAAATTGTCCAAAATTCTAACAGATTTCGTAGGAATATCAAAAAATTGTATTTGTATAAAAACTGTATATTGATTTTGTATTGTAAAACTTGCAGGCAAAAGTTTAATTTTTTTCTTTATAAAATCAGAATATACAATAAATTATTTGTTTTGCAATTTTCTTCTAACTTTTATGGTTCGAAAGTTGGATTGGATCCTATAGTTCAAATGGATCCATTGGATTTCAAGTTTCAACTAATTAGCTAAATTGTTAACACTATTTTGTTAAAAATCAATTTTTGAATAAGATTGCATCCTTTTATTGACTCCCACTATTTATGTTCTGTCATTTTTCGAATACTGTTAACAGCTTCTGAATCTATCGAAAATTACATAAAGTAGATTAACTATTAAATCATTATAACTATAACGCAACAGAATAATAAACCACAAAACTAAATTAGATTAAGTGAACCATATTTTTGTATGGTTTTGTAAAAAAAATATTATATATGGCTTTGTAAATTAAAAATTATTTATAATTATTAGTGAAATTATTTTAGTTTGTTAAGATGAAAATGTAGGGTAGCCTCAAAGAAATAATCATCCACAATGATTTAAAATTAACACTGAATAATAAAACTAGTTTTATTTTACAAGGATTTACTATGATGTCAATGTTTTTAATTATATTCAATCACCACAATTCAGCCTTATATTATAATGCAAATAATTTTAATAGTTTAATTATTTACTTTATAAGCCATTGGATAAGCGGAACTTAATTTTCAATTAAACGGTTAATTAATATTTAATTGACCATAAAATATGATTCTTGTAATTATAACAGTTTAGGTTTCGCGTTTTTTTTTTTCTCAAGAAATTAGGATAGAAAATTTTCAATGATTGTATCGAAATTACCAAATTTCTAGTTTTAGGGAAATGTATTTCATATATTGTACAAATTATATTTACATTTTCATTTCTAGAAATGAAAATTCCGGATTGGAACTTTGGTTGTTCCGAGTTTTAACTATTTTTAAAAAAAATTTTGAATCCAAAATATCAATATTTATAAAAAAAAATTTGCATCCAAGATTAACCCTAAGGGGGAAAAACTTTTGAAATTACACAGCAACCCCATCTCATATATTATTTCGAATGATCAGGTAACTTGTGGACTATGTAAAATTTTCATTAAATTCGTAATATTGGGAAAAAATTATTTTATTTAAAAAAAAAAAAAAAAGTGATTTTAACATAAAGAAAATTTATACAAGAATATAATGAAAATTTTACAGAAATTGAGTTTTCTAAAAAATATTTCTGATAGGGTTGCTGAACATTTCAAAACGAATTACGAATTTTCATGAAATTTTTTTGCTTACATAATTTTAAGGGGGGAAACGATACATGTACTGCTTATGCCCATTTCTAATAAAATTTTGGAATACTTATTTTATTTTTAAACTCGAAATATATAGAATAGATCAGAGTGTAATATTTTAGTCTGAAGTTTATAACGCTAGGAAGTAGCGCAGACATAACTGTATGGATTGCATATTTAGAGTATTTTATTAAAAATAGTTCAAACATTGATACCCAACCATATGTCAGTATCAAAACAATTAACACTGATAGTTGTTATTTTGATTTGTTTATTTTTAAATTATCATATCGTTTTAATGGACAGGCAGATATGCAGATAAAGGGGACCAATAACTAACTGTAATGGAAAACTAAGAATCATGAAAATATATTCACACATTTCAGTTACGTCATAGTTCAGTCGTTCTGTCTCTGTCAGAAAAAATAAGTCACAGCATTTAATTCTGACTAAACTAACTTGCAACGGATATGTGTAGTAAGACTAGTTATTTCTGACTGAGACTGATCGGTGACTGAACTGTGACGTGACTCATTTTTGTGAATAGACCTTTAATTGATAACATAGATTAATAGATTAATTATAACAACTAATAATTTAAAAAACCGACTTCAAAAAAGGAGGTATCAGAATTCAACAATATGTATATGGATGGAAAGGATATATCCCAAGGGTGGTACCATGATAAGAAAACCAAAATCTGATATCCCAAATGGGAAGGAAGAGGAGAAGGGAGAGGGGGAAAGTTAGTGATAAAGATGAATCATCCAAATGACAGATTTTTCGTGGTAGTGATTGTAACAATCAAAAGTCAAAAAATAAAAATTTTTCAAAAGAAAAATTTTAATTTAAAATTATTTTTTATTTTTTAGTTCATTTTTTTGAAGGCGGTTCTTTTTTTCGAAAATTTTTTAAGTAGAAACGGTTTTTTGTAGTAACATCTGTTATAAAATTCTCTCATTTTTATTATTAATTTTTCGAGAAAGAAATGAACACCTAAAATTTAATAAAAGAAGTAAACATTAAAAAAAAAAATACTTACAGATATTATGCAAAATTTCATCCTGAGCCGGGTTAAAGTAATTAGAATATTTTTTAAAAAAAATCTAAAATACTCTTAATAATAACCTTGGGTTGATATTATGAAAATTTATTAAGATAAATAAATCAATAAAACAACCTTTCACTTAAAATCACATATAGAACACACTAAATACTTATTTTAAAATGGTTTCAAAAAAAAAATAAAATAAAATAATTAATAATATTTTAAGACCAAATTAATAATGCAGGTGTGGTTGGTTTGTTTATTAAACCAACAAACATTTATTTGAATAAGTAAAGTTCTGAATATAACATTCAATTAAAATATTATTATTGAATACTGTTGATTTTATATAATAAATCCCCCGCTCTATGGACGATCAACGACTTGATTTTATACCGCACTTTTATATAATTTTTGTAGTTTTAAATAAAAGTTTTTTAGTGCAAAAATAAGACCAACTTCAAAATAAATGGTTTACAAATAGTAAATAAATTTATGTAACAATTACGAAACTGTTACACTTATCTATTATTTAGTTTCTACTGTTCCGATGACATAAAAATATTTATTGAGTGCTGGATTTACGCTTAGAACCATGAGATTGTGGACTAGGACGGCAAAATATAGAAGCAGAAAAATGTAAAGGAGGGCATTTAGGTTTAGTGCGATCCTGGATATATTTGAGAATGCCGCCTTGATGGTAAATAGTATTGCAATTTTGAATTTATTTTATATATTTAACTCTATTAAAATTGATCAAAATGGTTAATTACTTTTATTTTGATACAATTTGCTCCAAGTCAAAATCCCGCACTAGAAAATGTGTTAGAGGCAGAAATAGTCCTGCTAGTTAACTGTTTAGATACTCGACATACGGTTCAGCATCACTGTTGGAACTATTTTTAATGAATAGCAATCATAAAATAGCCCAAATATGCAGTCCATACAGTTATAAATACACATAATAAAAATAATAATGCGTATTGCAAATATATGTGCTTACTAGCTAATTTTAAGAAAACCTTTTCTACCGTTAAATGTTTTATTAAAAATTTGTTCATGAATCCATTGGATTCAATAGACCATTTACTCATTCACGAACTTAAAATCACTTTATATATCTAATATACGTCACCAAAATCTCTAATCTCCAAACCAATCTCTATTCGTTGTTAAGATATCTTAATGACATAGAGACAGATGGACGGATTTTTAAAGAAATTTTCTTCTAAAAAAAAAAACCTTATACTTAAATATTTCGGGGCAGTGAGATTGATCTGGCTAAATTACACTTCGGATTCGTAGTATTCAAGTACAAATAAACGTGAACTTTCCGTTATTCATTAATAATTGAAGCAAAAAATATCTGTAATAATATAAAATCAAATTTGTTTTATAAGTTAGTTTTTTATCATCGAAATTTAATACTTTAAATTAAAATTATTTTTTTTTACAATATTATATTGAAAACTTTTACATACATTTACAGAAGAACTATTATCAATTAATTTTTAACTTTGAATTGTTCGTCACAGTATTTCGCCTCTAAAATTTTCTATCTGCTAAAATGTTGCCACCTCTGAAACTTTGTAGCCATAGTTCCCGGCCTTGTGAGTCAAAACGGAAATCCAACACAGGCTATTCTTAAAATATTTTAAGCGCTGTAAGTACAAGAATATTGAAAAAGGTGGATCGAATTATAACTATATATTTTTAACGATCAAATACAAATAAATAAATAAATAATACAAAAAAAATTTCGTTTTCATGCTATAAACACTCATGCTATAAAAAATTGGAAAATCTCCGAAAACGCAGAATTTTTCGAAAATATCACAAGAGTTCAAAAATATTTATTTTTGTCCAATAAAAATGCAACAATCCTTGAAATGACTTCATTCCACAAACTCTTTTGAAATAGGAGTAGAGTCAAAAAAATTGGTGAGGCAATATTTAATATTTGAGCTATTCTTAACTCGAACCTATTGATAGAATTCGATCCTCGACACTTCGAGCACCTGCTGTAATATGTGAAATCTACCAATCCACCCAGATCAAAAATATTTGCGCAAAAAGGAAAACCTACCAAATCACTTGCACCGCTACTAAGTAATTTTGGATAATATTTTTGATTGGCCAGGTACTTTATCTATCAAAACCTTTACTTTTATACTAGGTATATAATATGTCTGATAGTTGAATTCAGAATCTGCTCTTTCTTGAAGTCGATTAAATATCAAACCATCAACGTTATACTTTCTTTACATAAAAATTATTTTTTTTATTTGAATAAAATTCATCAATTTATTTATTGTATTTTTATTGTATGCTAATTTATACAATTATTAATGATAGATACATAAATTAGCAAAATACATTTATCAGAGAAATTTTTTACATGGTATATATTATACTTACTAACTTACAAAAACTATTTTTATTTGTAGAAAGAGAATCTGAGAGCAAGGTAGTACAAGTGCCCTTGACAAAGCAAGTACTACCATTGTACACTTTTACTCAAAACGATTCAAAGTATTTTTGAATCCTTGTTATGGTCAAATAAATCAGATCATCAATTTTAATATGTGATTTATATGACAAAAAAAGATTTCTAGTTTTTATTTTTGCACAGTAACCACATATTAACTTTGAAACTTTTCTACTAGTATTTATGTACTTTTTAATATTTCTATTTTTGAAGACTTGTACTTCAAAAACTTAACTATTGTATATTTCTACTTTAAAATAACTTTACTTTTCAATAATTTTAGTTTAAAAACACTTCTAAATATTTATGTTCCCAAAGAAGTAAATTAACTATAGTGTCGTCTGTGGTTGAAATTCGATTATCTCTCAAACAACTTTAGTAATTAACTATAATAATTATAATTTTTTGTCCTTCATTTCCTTGTGCTTCCTTACGCGGCGTCAGATTTGTTTTATTCTCTGGATCTATTAGAACTGGACTGCAGATCAGCCAATCGCTAGAGCCGCTAAATATTAATATATATATATTCGAAATCAAACGAATTCATAACTTTAGAAATTTCAAATGTTTATCAAACGAAATAAAATACTTAGATTTATAATTTAAAAAAAAAATTTTTTTCTTAGGATTTTTTTTCCCTATAACTTCTTTACCAGACTTACCTTTTCATATTCAAATTGTGCACACACAATTGGGCTTTTGGATAAAAAGTGACTATATTTTATTCCAATTTTTTATCATAAATAATATACACTAAAAATAATTAACAATAAAATTATTTTAAAACCTGTATACATTTAAATGAAAGTAAATAAATTTTTTTTTAAATCCAAAAATTACAAATATTGTATTAAATTTCTTCCAGAACACAGTGTGTAGAATTTCTTTTTATACATAATATGTCAGAGTATATTGAGTTGGGTCTAAAGTTTAACGCTAGAAAATTTTGACTGCACAAGCAAATTTTTGGTATAAGTATTCATAGAATCAACATTTCCGCTTGTCTGTCTGGCAATCCATCTGTCTGTCCATCATCAATATAACTTAAAAACGAAAAGAGATAGCAAGTTGAAATTTTGGTGACATATTTTTGACAAAAAGGCTGAGTTAAAGAACGTGAATCAGCAAAATCAGACCATTAGGTCCAATTAGAACCATAAAGGATAGAAGAAAAATTTCAAGACCAAAACTGTTTGTTTTTTAAAATAAACAACTTTTGTTTGAAACATTT
>JAEMTY010000119.1:0-50000 GCA_020423425.1 Chrysopa pallens
AAAAATTTACTCATATTATTATAATCTTTATCTAATGATAAGATTCCAGGCATTTGTTCACTATTCACAATTATGCCAACTCCAACCAAAGCATCGGCAACATCTTTAAAGAAATCACCTTTGTAATCCTGTAAAAACATAAATTACTTGACTTATTATCCTTATAATGGATTTATACCTTGTACGTCCTGTACAACACTTACCTTTGGTGGAGGTACTAATGGTGCTTCATATTTCATAATCGTCTTCATCGTAGCTTCTAACGCCGCCCTACCATACTTATTATCAATATTGAACTGCGATAAATCTCGTGTTTCCGTTGCACGACGATCTCCATGCGTAAGTGCTCCTAATGATTCTAAACGTTTAGCAACAATTGAAGCAAAACGGCGTTCACCAGCTAAATCAGATATTAAAAATATATATTCAGGTGCGTTCACTTGATTACTACGATGTGTACGTCCAAACTGTTGTATTGCACGATCAGCACTCCATGGTAATTCTAAAGTTATGTGAACACGTCGTCGTTGATTTCGGGCACGCCGATCACTTTGTAATGAAATACCACTTGAAGCAGCCTCCGAGATAATGGCAACATCCTTTTCCCCATCCATAAAACGTTGTTTCTCTGTTAAATTTAGCGTTTCTAATGGTACATCAGTCTCTGATCTCGATTCATATTGGATACCATCTTCAGTTTGTACAACACGCCCTTTACGTCCTGTCATCTCAGCAACATTTTCAGGACCACCTAATTCATCAATTAATTGATCTAATGTATTTGGTGGTAATTTATCACCCAATTTTTCAATTTGTTGTAATAGTTTTTCTTTCATTGAGCATGCGCGCTCTATTGCATCTCTAGGTGGTGCTATCGATGGTATTTGTTTATTTGCGTCACCATTTGTTGTCTTTGTTGCTTGTGTTTTTCTTGTTAGTAAATCGGAGATTTTATCTTGTGTTGAAGGTCGTTTTACTGCTGCTTTTTTCTTATGTTTTTTACTTTTTTTCTTTCGTCCACCAACCCACGGATCTTTAAAATATTTTTAAATATATATGTATACAAATAAATCCAAAACCTTCTTATTTGAGTTAGGGTACCCGATAATAGTAATCGTACAAATGGTTAAAAATAGCGAAGCGTTTAGAATGGCTTAGCATTTGGTAGCTTGAATGTGGAAATTTATAGGTCACGCTTGCAATTTTTCCCGTCAAAACTTTTTTGATAGGTGTAAAGTGTAAAAAATGTATCGAAAACAATGCGAATATATTCAGGATATATCAGTAGGAATTATTTGAGGGATTAGTTTCCTTGAAAATAAGCAATTATATATATTTTTGTGGAAAATATGCATTACAGTTTTTGCATTTGGTTCATAAGAGTACACTAAGTGCAAATATACCGACAACGCGAATATTGACACTAAATATCACTGTCATTAAGGGGAACGTTTCAGTACAAATGAAGCGTACACATTTCAAAAAAGTGAGAATAGATAACAAGAAAAGTAAATTTTTGTAATGCTCGGCTCAAATTTATGAAAATAGAAAAATATTTTTGGCTTCAGAAGCGAATATCTAAAACTAATCATTTTCCGAAACCCCGGGTCGAAAGACGTGAATATTCTCGTCTAGTTAAGTATACAAAATAAGCCTGCGGGTAGACAAAAAAAACTATTCTTACCTGCATCGGAATCGCTGTCTGAATAAAATGGATTAAAATCACTGCTGGCATTACTATCCGAATTCGGTTCTTCGCTATGTTCTGATTCACTACCTGATAATCGATATTCAGAACCTGATTCAAAATCGGAACCTGATGAAGATGCTGATTGTTTTGCTTTTTTTGCAGCACGGACAGCAGCCTGTCGAGCTATAAGACAAAATCAATTTGAAAGTTACAAAGAAATCATTAAACGTATTTGTTGTTTCTCGAAAGGAAATATTATACCAAACCCCACCAGAGAAAGGATCCATGGGAAAATTTTCTTTTGTTTTTAGTAGGTATAATATTTCGCTTTTGAATTGTTTTTAAAAAAATTTACCTGACATTCGTTTAGTTCCTGTGTCTACATAGTAGCATGGAAGTTTTTTTAATTTTCATTTAGTTAAAAAAATATTAAAAAAAAAAAAAAATCTCAAAATAAAACGAACCTGTTTTACGTTTATTACTGGAACTACTGGCTTCTTGTTTGACTCCATTCGTACTGACTGATAATGAAGGAGATGGCGCTTCTAAACCTAACAGCCTCTGTATGCGATTACGGTCTGGTGCTGGAAAATGTTTTTCAACTAATGTTTGAAGTACACCCCTATATGTAATTAAAAAAAAACTCCATAAAAACAGACTCAGCTAAGAAAAATATTTTACAAAAGAATTATGTAGAAAGCACGATCTTTGTTAACATTTTTAATTCGCGTTAATTAACTACCCTCAGATGGGATTCCCTAAGGTACAGCATAACTAGCTTATGTCTAAATTTGTTTTAAGAAGTAAACGTACTTAGCAGTCGAAACAAAATCACTAAGTTCTCCATCATCACGTTCCAACTGTTCTAATGTTCGTGCTTCTCCAGTACTTTGTAAACCAATTACAACACATTTTCCACACTTAACAGCTTCACGTGCTGTGACTACAGCATGTGGTACTTTAGCCGCAATACAAAGATATTTAAAGAATCGTTGATGTGCTGACCAAAATTGTCCCCACATTGTTTTTTTCATACGACTTTCAGCATCTATTAATTCAGCGGCTTCTTGGAACTTTTGCATTGCTTCTACCCACTATAACAAAAATCAAATTCTGAAAACGGTATCTTTTAACAAATAAATGCAATTAGGATTATACGTTCGAAAAAATCAACACATAAACTAAGTTGTCGATACTATATATGAAAATATATATATGAAATACTATACTATATATATGAAATTACTCCTTAGGAATGTTTCGGTTTAAATGAGCATTTCTGTGGACTACAAAATTAATTTTTGAAATACATATCCCCTTAAGAACCCACAATAAAAACTTTTATTGTGGGTCCTTAGGAACGAAAAAAATTTTCTAATCTAGAAGACTTCTTGAGAGAAATCTTCTAGATTGAGTAAGAGATTTTACTCTAAAAGTTTGAGTAAAAGTTCAAAGACAAAAAATGTTTAATTTCCTAAAATAAATTTACAAATACAAATATTAAGTTCTTACTAATTAATACTATGCAAACGTTTAATTTAAAAAATAATCTAAGAAATTGGACATAGTGTATATTAAGAGTCGCGTCCCAAGTATCTAGGCCTTTTGGTCCTCTGTACCTTCTTTAGAACACTCCATTAACTGAAAGCATAGATGCCTTCTAAAACAAGGTGACAATTATATTGTTGTTAGTGGAGCCGGTTATTTCGTTCTTATCCAAGCGACGACAGTGTGATCAACCAGACACCTCTTTTTTTTTTTTTAATTATAATTGATCACACTGCCGCTCTCTGGATTCGAACCCATGATACGAAGTATCTCTAGAAGGCTTATTAAGAGGGTAGAAGTAGAATATTCTTGAATAATTTTTGTGGAAAAAATAATGTAGTTTGAGCGTTGTAATGTCTTTAGAAAATTTTATTTACCAATTTAACAGAGCTGTCATAAACTTTAACAAAATCTTTTGATAATGGAACTTCTTCGATTTTAAAACCAACACCATGAAAACTTAACTGCCTCGCTATATACATGCCACGTAATTTCATATCCATAGCAACAATTTCCATAGCACCAACTCCTCTGTGGAAATATTAAATTACAGAATCCTGTTTGAAAATCATAAATTTCAATCGCTTACCTCTTTTCAACAGCATTAATAAAATCTAAAAATTCTGGAAAGGGCGTACCTTCGCCCCATAATCCTAATCGTACCATATATGCCATATTTCTTGGTTCTGAAGCACCTGTAGCACTGGCATATACCACACGTGCTTTTGGTAATTTATTTTGTATTTCCAGTACAGTTAAACCTGTTTTTGTTGGTTTTGATGATCCCGTAGGACATAAATTTTTTGCACGATGACATTCATCAAATACAATCTAGATTATTTTATTAAGAAAAATACGTTTCTCCGCACAAGAATACTCAAAATTTTAGAGCCCAATGGAGACAATCTGTGTAGTATAATATCCTATTTTGTCCAGTCTGTTTTTTGCGATTGTCACAGAAAAAGTTTTATTATCTACGAAATATAGACGTAGAATTGCGCTGTATAGACATGATCTTAACCTAAATAGAAGAATAATTATAACTGTCTACTCAGTAACGGTATAGTTTTTTATGTTAATCGACTCAAAATCAATTTTTTCCAAAATCAAAATCTAACCTATTATGCATTTTGCGAATTTTTTAAAATATTTAACAAAAATTTTGTCTGGGTTTTTGGATTAATTACTAAAATTTTAATTAAAATGACACAAAATTTGTTTTTTCCCAGGATTGCATTAATATCTTTGAAAGTATAATCCTTAAATTGTTCCGACATCTTGCTCGCATGTAATTTCAGCTCATATCTTAAATTCTACATGTCTAATAGTAAACTAAATCTACAAATTGAGTGAATTTAACCATACACACAGATTGTAAGATTAATTTTACCGAAAAATAGAAAAATTAAATTTATTACAATTAAGTGATGCATTTCTGAGATATACCATTTTCTGATATATCATTTAAAATTTATTTTATATAAGCAATGATAATTCGAAACGATTTCAGATCCTAAATAAAATCACAAATTAAAATAATTGAAATGAAATTTTTGGAATAAAATATAACGATTAATAAATTCAATATAATAAAAGAGGATACAAGTCCATCAAAATCTTCTCCACACCATTGTAACAATTGTTTTAATCTTGATTTATATTTACCGCCTGCGCTATTTGATTCACCAATCAAAGCACTGTATGTACTAAATATAACACCTTTTTTGACATTACCATTCACATTCGATGAAATTTTTGCATATTTTAGCTATGAAAAATTAATTTAGATCAATACAAATTTAAAGTGAAATGTTCTTTTTGGACAGTGCCTGTTACCACGCTAAAATGAGTAACATTCTCCGCAAGTTAGGCTATTGTATAAAGTACTTTCGTTAAAGAAGATATTGAAAGAAGCTCTTTTAAGGCAAACGAAGAAAATTGAGCAAAAAAACATGTAGTTAAAAAATATTACGTCTCATTATTAAATATCGAAAGTTTGTTAATTTCATATTGTGTTCAAAAAACATTACTAAAACCGTCAAAAAAATCATGTTTAAAATATTTGGACTACGTTTTCATGAGAATCTGTTATGAAAGAGATGCTTTTATTTGGAATAGATGAGTTCCACTGATAGAGAATTCATTTAAGTCAATCAAATCAGATTTTAGCGTGAAAGCAAACACGGCAAGAATTTTAGAAAAAAATCTGTGACAATTTACTTTATTTAATGGATGTACATCGATTTTTCCGGCCCCAATATCTTTTAAATCACGTTCGGCATCGTATTTTAAATCATTTGAGACAGATACCCAAATAGCACGTTTTCGACCTTTTAAATAATTCTCAAATATAATACCAGCTATAGTACGTCCTTTACCAACTCCTGCTCCGTCACCTTTAAACAAAAAAACAAAAATCAATTTTGTCAACATTTTGTTTAAGAAAATAACTTTGAATGATTTTGATTAACTAAGCCTGATACATTCAAATGAATATTTAGTATAAAATGAATCTAGTAGTTTCGTTGCAAAAGAAAAATAAACGTTAAATACAAGTCCAAGAAAAAAAAAATTTCCTCAGCTTTCCAAATAACACTTGCTTTAATAAAAATGGATTACACAAAAATTTAAGTAGTGAAATTCTTTACAATATTTATGGTATACATAATTTTTTGACATTTTTGGTAAACAAACAGAGGATTTGTATACTCGAATCAAAAAAGCTGAATAACTGCACTTTACCCAGACGAACAAAGGAAATTTTAAAGAAGCGCACCAGAACAATGAAATAAAGGAGAGAACACACTTAGTAGAAATTGTGGACCTGTATAATATTAGTTTATATTAGTATATATACCTGTATATATATATATATATATATATATATATATATATATATCTATATATCTATATATCTATATATATATATATATATATATATATATAGATATATACATATATATATATATATATATATATATATATATATATATATATATATATATATATATATACATATATATATATATATATATATATATATATAAATATATATATATATATATATATATATATATACATATATATATATATATATATATATATATATATATATATATATATATATATATATATATATATATATTAAAAATGAAAATATTCTCTATCCTAATAACTTCTTTAGAGGCATTATTTAATCTAGTATTACCTCTAATTTTGTGATAATTGAATTTTAAATTCAAGGTCAATGACAATTATTTTTCTAGATATTGGCTTTATGTGAAAATGGCTATTAAAATGAGAAAAAAAATTTCTAATAATTTTTGTTTGAAACTTATATATATATATATATATATATATATACAGGTATATATATATATATATATATATATATATATATATATATATATATATATATATATATATATATATATATATATAAAAGTTTCAAACAAAAATTATCATTTTAATAGCCATTTTCACATAAAGCCAATATCTAGAAAAATAATTGTCATTGACCTTGAATTTAAAATTCAATTATCACAAAATTAGAGGTAATACTAGATTAAATAATGCCTCTAAAGAAGTTATTAGGATAGAGAATATTTTCATTTTAATCAGGATGAGTCATATATTTTAGCTCTATTCTGATACAGAATAAATTTTTATACCTATTAAAAATCCAGCTCTAGTTCCATCTGGTAAAATTTGATCGTGCGCTTGTGATGCATATACAATGGATTCCAATTGTAACGCAGATAAATGTCCTTTTTGGATTGTTTCTTCTGGTAATGATACTTTATACCAAACATCAACTGGTGCTACACTTGATAATGAAGCTGTTTCAACCACTGGATCTGGATGTTTTCTACCAAGTTTCACTGTTCACAAAATAAATTTAAAAAATGTACAAAATAAATACGTAAGAAAAATTTATAAACTTCCTACTGACATTTAGATGGCATATAATCAGCATACGTTTCTGCCACACCCATTTCTTCATCGTCAACTTCTTCCTCTTCAACAACAGGTGCTAATTTTTGATTTTGATGCATCCAATAAGCGGGTGCACCTTTGAATTGCTGTTGTATGGGTGGCATGCCCCATGGCATTTGCATATGTTGTGAATTTTGGGCAAGAAATGTTTGTATTAATAATGGACTCATACCCATTCCTAAACCCATAGTGGCCATTTCCACTATAAAATTAATATTAAAAATTGATAATTATTTACGAAATATTTGTTGTATTCGAGCATAGGCGGACCTCAAACTGGTCAAAAAAAAAGTTAATAGTAAAAATATAGAATAAATATGCTATATGAAAAATTATTTTGATATCTTACTAATAAATTTCAATGGTATTTTGTTGAAACGAAAAATTTTCGAAAACATTAAACAAACTTAAATAAAAAAATCCGATCTGAAATATCGTATTAGTTCAGCATATAACGTATCTCGTAAAAAATCTCTTCGAAACTTTTAATTTTCAACTGAAGAAAATAAAATTGCATTCGGTAACTTTTAATAGTTCGTATTAATATTTAGTTTTGTATAACTTCCTCAAATACGTAAACCTAGGCTAAACACAACCTAAAAAAAATAAAATACGAAATTGACACGATAGAATATATACAAAAATAATATTAAATATATAAAACGAAATTTTATACGAAGATACAAGATAAATGCTGTGATAACTTCGACGTAATTGAGCGTTTATTTCGGATTATATAACTCGTATTTTGGAAAGAGATCCTCCTCCTCTTAAACTAAATTAACAATTTTAAAAGTATATTTTAATAGAAATTGAAAATAACTATTGACCACTTAGTTAAATAATGCAGACAGGTAGGAAATCTATGAAATCCTTAAAAATTAAGACTGTATCCGAACCTTTTGAATTTTTTACTATGCAGGTACTTATGCAGAAAAAATTAAAATTTTAAGAACGAAAAAAATGTTAAAAAGCAATTTTTTTTATAATTTTTAGTGTATAAGAATGTTTGGGAGATACAAGTGGTGGAAAAAGTCTATAGAATGAACTCATTATTTCCATTGACGATTATAGTTATATAAAAATATAAAATAAATTCAGTTTCATTAAATCTTAAATTACAAAATTATAGTAAAGTATTTGTTTTCAACGCCTTTTTAAATAAAATTATCAATATTTTCAGTATTTAAAAAAAAGTCTCAACACGAAGACTTGAATTCAACTTCAAAAAGTAAAATATATTCAATTTTTTAAGCTGTAACTTATAGCTAAATTATTTTAGAATACATTACGAATAGTTAGGATTAAATTTTTTTTTTTTACAAATTTAATTTATTTTCATACATTAATTAATTAAAGTGTAATATTATTTGATCGTATGAAATCTAGTCAGCACCGTAAATTTTACAATCTTCAAATATGATATATTGCGCTCTCTTTTATACATTGTGTTTGATATCACATACGTTCTTTATCTATAAGCTGTCAAATTAAAACCATAATAAAAATATTGGAAAAATTATTATACTAATTATTTATATCCTAAATTGCCTAAATCCTGTGCATATTCTTGGCAGAATAAAAGAATATTCCACAAAGTTTATTATGAGTTAAAACGAATAATTGATAGGAACTACAGGTCTCAGCTAACGACAGTGTTGCCGGTCTTATGCACTAACTAATTTTTCCATTAAATACGAAATTGTCAGTATTTTTTTCTCGTAAACCGTTAACTGAATTTTAATAAACTTATGTTCAATTATTATAAAAGTTTGAAATTCCTGGTAGATTTTTTTCAGTTAATAAAATTAAATTTAATCTGTTCGGCTAACGAACCTTTATAAGATTATAGATAAAATTATAAAAACAAAATTGAAACGGTTCCGTGACAGTTTTTTAAAATTGCAATAAATTTTTAACAGTGTAGAGAATTGGTTTATAATTGATAAAGGTGCTGAGAAATATTTAGAATGGAATGATGAATGTTAATTTTCATTCATCTAGTAGCATTTGTATATACCTCCAAAACATCCTTAAGATAAATATTTCTAAAATATAAAAAATATCGTTATTTTAGAATTTCTATTTCATATTACGAGTAAAAATTATATTAGGATTTACTGAAGAAAAAAGTACACTATAAAACCTATTAACAATTTTTCTATGGAAAATGTCTAGTTTTAAAATTGTCAAAAATTCATGCAAAAAAGTAAAATAATATTTAAAAAGATTACAAAAATGAAAAGTTAGTTTTTAAAGGAAGAATTTGTTTAAAACTTGAAAATAAAAATAGAAACTAGAATCAAATTTAGATTTTTTAATCCTGAATTATTAGTATTTAACTCCAAAAATATTCAGTTCAAATTTGCCTAGAAACAAACCATTTTGTGTAATTCATTAAATTTTTCTTCAGAATTTTACAGTTTTAATCAATTTGCAATCAAAACATCTAAATTTGTTCTTATAAAACAAAAAAATCTTAAGAAGGGCTCACTTTCATGCCATTTAATTGATTTTTTTGAAACTTACTCTGCTGAAGTACTTGTGCAGCATTAAACCCGGTGGGCATGCCAGAGAACATACCCATAGCTGCACCTAGCATACCAGCACCTCCGCCCATTGCAAACGGTGAACCCACTGTTAGCAATTAAACAATTTCTCATATTTATACCTCATACATTTTTAAAGGACTATAATAAAAAGGGGATTTTAACACTTACTCATAGGAAAACCAGAAATTCCTAAGTATTGCATAAAAAATTCACAAATGATGTAAAAATGAAAATAATTATGATTTCATAGGGCCATTTAAAAATTAACAAAAAAAAAAACTAATTACCAGAAGATCCTCGAACCATTTCATAGCCAGGTTCAGCATTTCCTTTTGTAACCAAGCCTCCAGGTATTTTTGTAGTGATTTTTACCATATTATTCATATTATTTGGAGTTGATACAACTTCTTCTTTTTTGGGCGCTTGTAATCCACTGATCGCTGTTGCCAAATCTTTCCCTCCGCCTAAAATCAAGATAATATACTGGACTGATCACAAAGAGGAATATTTTCAGAAGCAAAATATGAATAACAATTTTTGAGTTTTCGCGTCGTTTAGGAAATATGTACACTTTTTTGTCACTTATTTTTCACACAATTACTATATTATTAACAAATTATAAATTTTTCGATTCTATTTTATATTCATTGTTGCCAAGATTTGAAAATTAAATTTATATAGTATCATAAATTTTATAAAAGATACTTCTTTTATTGCAAAAAAAAACGTGAGTAGTAGGACTCCAGCACTAAAGTTGTGTTTCTCATGCATTTAATGGGTACTAACAATAGACACTTTTCATTGAAATTCGGGGGTTGACACTCCCAAAAGCCATTTTCTTGGTATTAATTTATTGGTAACTTAACCTGTATACAAATTTTCAACAGTAAAATTAGCAAAATACTGTGTATATTTATTGAACTTTACTTTCGCAATGTGATTAAAATGTCTAATCGATATTTGTGGTTGACTTTATACGGGGCAGTATATTTAAGGACAAGTTATCACGAATCTATGAGTTTTTTGGCCCTTACGATTATTAATAAATCAATTAATAATAAGTCATTAATAAATCAAGGCAATATTTGGTTTAGCGAGAGTTCTCATCCACCTAAAGTAAGGTTTATTATGTAAGAACGCCACTCTTACATTTCAGCGAAGATACAGTAGTATTATTTGTAAATAACGTATGAATTTTCAAAAAATTTTCCCGATTTACATTCTACGAAATTTGATTTTTGAGAATTTAAATTATAAAAAACATGAATAACAGATCCAACGAAAAACTTTTATTAGGTAGTGAATTTTTAAGTAAATTATTAAATTTATTGAGTATCAATATCTCTATAAACGAATCGCCAACACTTTCTATGACTTATTTTTCATCAATTACTACGTTATAAACGTCAGAATTAAATTATGTTACTCAATTATTTAAAAGTTAACATCCATGAATAATAAAATACAATCGAAAAATTAAAATTTTTTGTTTACAATAAGTTTATGTGAAAAATATTTCCAAATATTTCCAAAACAAGGCACAACCTCGAAAATTCATCGTTATATCTTGACGCAATGACTATTGCCGTCATGCATCCAAGACATTACTTGGTCTTTTATTTTTTTTAAATTGGATCATCTAACTTATGATTATTTTTAGTAAAATATCTCCAGAAAAGCAATAATATTTATAACGATTATTAAGACATTTTAAACGTCGAAAAATTTAATAAAAATTAAAAATACATATTATGGGCTAATTAAAAGTTTTCAAAATTGGTCAATTTTGGACAATTCTTTACTTTAAAGATTATCTCAAAACTTTAAAACATACAAATCCCAATGAATATTTAAAACGATGCAATTAATTAGACTAACCTTGTGGAAAGCTACAAGGAACCTTTAGATTTGAACATAATAATTTTTACCATACCCAAATAACGAAATATTCCAAAAAATAATATTTAAAAATATACCTGGCACTTCAATTTTATCAGGATCTTCATCTTCGTCAAAATCAGAACTGTCGTCAGGATCACTTTCTTCAGCATAGGCCTTTTTAACCGCCTATTAATTATATATATGGTTAAAATATAATTTTTAATTAAAAAAAAAATATTAAAAAAAAAAAAAAAACATTCTATTTAAATAAAAAAATAAAATTAAAAATTGGTTTTATAAAAAACGGGGTTAAAATTTGAATCGATATACAAATAAACAAATTAAGCATGTGTCAATCATGTAGGTTAAGTTTTTTTAATTATTTATTTATAAAAAAATTTTAAATATTGAAAAAAATTTAGCTTAAAGAAATATCAAAATTGCAAAATATATGAAATGTTGGAAGGTTAAAAGCGTTCAAAAATAAAAATCATCTTAAATAATATTTAAAAAACTTAACATAAAGAAAAGTAAAAAAAAAAAAGTGGCTCTTAAGAAATATGAAAAAAAAAATAATAATATATTTTTACCTTTTTATACATAATACTCAATGAACATGCACTAAAACTTGTGAAATATAATTCTTCTAAATATTTTCTATATTCGTTTCGTTATTTCTAAATGATTTTTAATAACTTACTGTACGCTTTGGTCTCGGCATTATTTCCATATACTTTTCACTTTGGAGTGTGTATTATTCACTTTGAAAATTGACATTCACACTTACACCATTATAATAAGCGTACCCAGAATGCATTGTAATACAAATCATTGATTTGTAGGTAATGAAGAAATCTTAAAATTTAAACTTTTTTTGAATTTTCAATTCTGGTATTAGTACATGCATTCAACCGCTAGGTTAATATCTCTATCTTTGTTTATTCAATAAGGGATAGCTATACTTGAAGGGTATAGAAAAAAAACAGGAATGCCTAATTTATCAAACTTTTTGATCAATCAATCTTGGTTAATATTCAAGATATCCAAAATGCTTTAATTTTCCCATTTCTAATAAAAATTGTATTTTATACTACTTAAAACACGATAACGATGATATCAGTTAAAATATAATTTAATCAAACAATAAATTATAAAAATATTAACCATATTGCTCCAAAATTCAAATTCACAAAATTTGAGTTTGTTACATAAAAATGTAAAATATGATGAAATTAAGTGAAATGAAAATAAACTCAATTTTCACAATTTTTGAGTAAAAAAAACACTTATTTTAATTTACCCCAAAAATATCAAAAATTTCATAATAGTTATTTTTCTACGGTTTGCGAAAAACTTGTGTTTAAGACTACCCAAAATACAAATTTATGCCTCTCAAGTAGTCAAATTTATAGCTCTAAAAATCAAAATCGCAAAATCTGTATCTTATTTTCACAGTATTTGGGTAAAAATAACTGTAGAAATTAAATATTCTGTACTAAAAAAATCTCTAAAAGTCATTTTTGTTGATGATTTTATAACAATATCGTACACGTATGTAAAATCTTCGACATAGGCAAACCAATTTACAAAATCTTTAAACAATATGTATAATAAAGGGTCGGTCAATTAATTGCTTCAAATATTTCATCCTTAAAAATATGTAGTTCATATTTAAATAAATCTATAGTATTAACTTCAAAAACTTTTAGTTTTTTGTTTCAACTAGTTTTCTTAAACTAATTTTGATAATCTTGGGCTTTTCCTATACCCTTCATATTACTTCAAGTATTCTCCTTATTCAAATACATTAACATAGGTGAAATAACCATATAATAACATATCTTATGTTCTATTACTGTTTAAAGACTTACTTTATCCTTATTAAGCACCTAGATACATAAAGACAAGAGTACATAAGTAAATATATATTAAACAAGGATGACAAATTTATTCACAGCCCTCGTTTTACCCTTACAGTAAATTTTTTATAAGAAATGTCTTCATATAGAATTAGATTTCCTATATATAGAAATATTAAAGGTTGTATATTCTATGAATATAAAGGAATGTTATAAATGATCATAAAAAAAATTCTTATGAATATTTTATAAAATATAATTTATATTATAAGAAATTAACTTGTATATTTTGAAATCAATATAGGGAAATTCATTTTCGATTGAAATACTTAATAGTTTAAAAAGCTTAAATATTTTCAATTAAAAATTGTTTCTGTTTTAATCTGCATTCATTCCAAGCAAATGAAATTTACGTAATTACAAATTGTACTCGCATATTTAATACCCGATTTAATATATAATAAATTCAATTTCTAATACAATTTAACTATCGAAATGCGCACGATAGATAATTACTAACATAAGAAGTTATTAAATTATTTAAGATTTTCAGTTTCAGAAATTTATGTTTATAAATGAATTATTTTTGAAGTTCTAAATACTATGTTATATTAATAAATTTAAGGCTTGAAAATGAAGTAAACGTATTAATTAATCGTTTTAAGACCATTAAAATTAATAAAATGAAATTTTATGCAAGAATATTTTGGATATATCGTATACCTTGCATATCATTCAACCCTACTATTTATCATTAGTAATAGGCTAGGTATTTATTTACTAATAAATGCAAAGACCATTTCTCGTTTCTAAATTAATCATATTCGAATCAAAATTATGAAAATTACCTGTACATATGAGAACCTCAGTTATAAATAAAGAATAAATTTTTATACATATGTTTACATATACACATACATGTATGTAATATAAGTTGCATATCAATAAAAACTAAATTGATTAAAAATGAAATTATATAATAAGTTCAAATATTGATTCTTTGTTACAATTTATAAAAACATATGAATTATATTTATTTATAAAAATTTTACCAATTAATAAAAGATGGATTATTATATGATTTTGATTTTAAAAATAATATTCGAATTTAATTACTTTTCTAATTCTTTATTATAACATGTATATAATTAAATATTTAAAAAAATCTCAAGCGAATAAAAGGATTAGAAATTTAAGAATGACCTTATATAACGAAACAATTTTGTTTTAATATAAAAAAATTTTATGTCAAAAAATTTTATTTATTTATAAATAAATAGTCATAATGAGACAGCTTAAGTATAAAATTAATTTAGACGAAATAAAAAATAATAATTTTTTTGTGTATATGTATTTTTGAAAATTTTACGTAAAATCAAATACCAAATTTAAAAAAAATAAAACTATAACCTTAAAATGTAGGGAATTTTAATGAATCTAGTGATCACGCTTTCAAAATCGTTGTATCTACGATATACTGAAAGCGGCATTTAATTTAGTCATTATTTTTTTTATTAAATTTATCATTAATAAAATAACAAAATGTCGATTGGAGTACCTATAAAGGTTTTACATGAAGCCGAAGGTCATATTGTAACATGTGAAACAATCACCGGTGAAGTTTATCGCGGTAAATTGATTGAAGCTGAGGATAATATGAATTGTCAAATGACACAGATTACAGTTACATACCGTGATGGAAAAGTTGCACAGCTAGAAAATGTTTATGTTCGAGGATCAAAAATAAGATTTCTAATATTACCGGATATGTTAAAGAATGCACCAATGTTTAAAAAACAAACAAAAACAGGGACGGCGGGACGGGGTAAATCGGCTATTTTAAGAGCTCAAGGTAAGAAAAACAATACAAAACCATCCAAGAATATTAATTTTATATTCGAAAATAATTTCTATCACAAAATTTTATATTCCTATAAAAACCTTCGATTATTTATGGCATAGACTGTATCAGCCAAAGAATTAATTTATATTTTTATTTCAGCAGCGAGAGGCCGAGGGCGAGGAGGGCCGCAGGGTAGGGGTCGTGGAAATGCACCTTGGCAACAGCAAGGTGGTGCAAGCAGTTCACAAGGGAGGGGTGGAAGAGGCGAACGATAAAATTTAAACAATAATCACCACATTAAGTTTATTTAATTTTAGTTTGATTTAAGTGACTATCAGAATTATTTTCTCTAACTCTCAGATAAATAGGAGTAAAAATTCTGCATGTCTGTTAGTAGGATGAGACGAGCGGGCAGATTTCTTTATCTGAGAAAATTTTCAATTTTATTTTAATTGTCAAAATATAAATAATTTTTGGTTAAGAAATAAGTGATTTTTTTAATATTTATCTAAAATAATAAGAATACCACTGTACAAATATTTCATAAATAGTAAACAAAATAAAACAATTTTTCTATTTGGGATTATTTTTATTGATTTTTCACAAAATTTCCCATTTAATTTGTATAGTATTTTCTTTGCAAACATCAAAGTTGGCTTGCATTTTAAAAAGTATGGGGAGCAAACTATATCAAAAACACTTGATTCGACCATTCTTGACCATATTTTCATTTTTATCTATTGCCTGGCGATATTAGTTACTCGGTACTTTAAATAATAAAGTAATAGGTCAAAACCAAAAGCATAATGCTTCTAGATTTACTACTCTACCATTCTTTTAAAAAAACGTCTTTTGGACGTAAGGATAATTTACTAATTGAACGTTCTATTATTATCAAATCACGCTCTATACACATCGCAAGAAGTCCAAAAGTTTCTCTCTCTATTTGTATTCCTAAGACGAATAAATGCAAAGAAAACAATTTAAATGTGTTGTGAATTCACGTTTAAGCGACTATTTTAAATTGGGAATTAAATTTTCAATTCATTCCGATCAAAATATTTTCAATAGGTTTTAATTGAACTTTGTTATTAGAGCCAATCGCAAAACTAAATTTTCACGTGGGAAGTTTCCGATTATTGAGTCATTGTTTTCATCTAGAATGTTATACAAAATTAATGAAGCTGAAATTTAATTTACGCTTAGATATCTTTCACATACTGGCCAATAGAAATCGTTTTCCTTTTTCTAAATTAAATTGGGCGAAAATGATTTCTGGTTTCAATACTTAGTCCAGGGTTATTCCATTTGAAATAATCAAATGTGGGGTACTGACTCACCTTCGATTTTGAAAGTAGGAGCAAAATTAAAATTTCTTATGTAATTTTACAATGATATGTATATATATATATAAAAAATGAGAATTAGGGAGGGAGTGGAAATATTTAATATTAAATTATATCATTTTAAGTGCCAGCGTACACCGTAAGATTTTCTGATCAGAAAATCTGATGTTTAACGCACACCATCCACAGTCCTTTAAGAAAATCTGATCATACAAAAATTTTAAGCAAGCACATATAATCGGATGCGTACAACTAACCCTAATGAACTTCAAAATATTTTAAATTCATTAATTTTTTAATTATGCTAGGCGAATACGATAAGATATTCTGATCAGAAAATCTGAATTCTTACCGTTTTCGGGGTCTAATAAACATATATATGATATGAGTTACATCAGATTTTCTGATCAGGTAAAAATTGGTGAAACCGATATATTCTCTGGAATAAATTGGCTGCATATATTATCTCTATGTAGCAGGCTTTTTATAATGAAATTAACGTACGTTCATATAAAGAGTATACCACCATAACAAAAAAATTTACGGTAATAACAATGCCCTCTCTTATGGAACCGCAAAACTTATTGAACAACCTATTATGTCATTGTTAAATAAGATAAATAATTTCAATTTTTCAGGGATAATTTAAAAGTCAATTTTTCAAGGATTCAAAATGAAATCACTTTTTTTCCGAATTATGAAAGTTGAATAGATTTAATAGATAAGTTGAATAGCAAACTGAGCATATAACTTTATATTTAGTATTTTCATTATTTTCGTTTCATTTTATGCCCCAAAAAGAGGTGTTCTTAAATTTAACGTTTAATTTTATTTTTCTAGTAAAAGATAATGATCTAGAAATCCGAAACTGACCACAGGATAAGTTGTCTTTATGAATAACACAATTTTAGTTCGATGTACTAATTAATTCCAGTTATAAATTAAGGAAAAACGTCAAAATTCTGAAAAAAGTGATTTATTCAAACAGCTCGTAATCGTTAAAATGCTTTTTTTGAAGAAATGTATTTAAGAAGGCATTCAAATACCATTTACAGCATTTCAATAACTTGGATGGAAAAATTTTACCAAGAATATATGTGGCTATGAAAAATGTTTTTTTTTCACTTGCAGAGGAATAATTACGTAACGAACAAAAAAGAGTCATTTCCTTCCTTTTGACGAAAATGCCAACGATTGTGACTACTTTCATCAATATCGCCGATGTGTCAGCATACCCCCCCCCCCACTTGATTTAAATGACCCTCCTGGAAAATTGACTTAAAAGAGGAAATACAACAGACCCTCGGTAACAAGATAAACGTAAAACCTCTTGTATGTAGTCCGTAGTAAAATTACACAAAGAAAAGTAAGTTATTTCCGAACAAACTACTCCGATTTTGACGATTTTTTAAAAATGTATCAATCTTTATAGTTTAAAAAATAACGATCTAGTCGAGGGGGTGGGTATCACTCCTTCTAAGGAATGGCAATTTTACCAAAAAAAGTAACCACAGAAATCGATTAAAAAGCAAATTTTAACACAGTTCTGTAAAGTTCTTTCGAAAAGTCAATACTTTTTGAGTAAGTTTTGTGTTCCGTCACGTGTTTTTTCGTTAAAGTGTGAGATTTTCGAGCTATTTTTGAAAAATTGATAGAAATCACATTTTAAACGAAAAACGGGCATTTTGAATCACGGATAACTCAAAAAGTGTTCTCTTCTAAAAAAAATTACAGTGCACTTTTTGTTCAAAATCAGTTGTTTTATCGATTTTTGTGGTTAAATATGATGAAATTTTCATCTTTTTGAAGGGGCAACACCCACCCTTTCGACTAGAACGTCACTTTTTTTAACTATAATGGTTGAAATATTTTTAATAACCTACATTTAAAAAAGAAAAAAAAAATCATCAAAATTGGAGTAGTTTTAACCTGTTCTGAAATAATTTACTAATTTTCTACCACTATATATACATCTCCATAATCGTAATTTGTAGAATTACAAGCTACTCTTTTAGATACAACTATAAATATAAATACACAACTTCGGAAATTGCTTTCGTACAAACATTGTTGTATCACTTATTTACATATGTAATTAGTATATCGCATTACACGAAACGATGGAAAACCGAGGGTTTACTGTACTGAATAAATAAATTAAATACTGTAATTAAACAATAATTTGAGCTTGATTAATATTTTTATTATCTAGAATGTAAAGATAAAAGGTTTCTAAATATATTTCGATGTTATTTGTAGTGATATGCGATTTAGATTTTTTTTGCTCTGACAACCAAAATATAACAAGTGCTTAACTGATTTATTTTTTTTCCTATTCCTTTTTCTCACCTTAAAAATTAACAGTTATTTTTATTAAAATTTTCTCAATATGGAAAAAAGATTTAATTCCTTCCGTTAATTAAAAAATTACTCATGCGTTATAAATTCCGCCTGAAATTTTAAATTAATTATTATGCAGCGTATATATTGAAAAGGGGAAAACATGCAATTTAGGATCTATATTTATGCTTCACTCATATCGCCTCGAAAAAGAAGCTTATATGTGCATAAAGTGATAAAAACTTATGAAAATAAAATTTATAAAACGTTACAAATCTAACAAAGTAGAATAAAAACCAGCTACTTTGCCCCTAAATTGATTTAAATTCAACTTTTATTTTGATTTTTTTTTAAATTATGCAAATATAAAAATTTTTTCATTATAACTAAGTTTCAACTTTAATGTCCGGTTTATCTTGATCTTTTTCACCATCATAAAATTCATTTTTTGGTTCAACTAATTTATCTTCTTCCGCTTGAGATAATCGAACATCTGGATCGGATTCTTCTTTAATTTTTTCATCTTCGGTAAATGCATCACCTAAAAATTAAAATTCAATCAAACCTGACGTTATAAATCTGCGAACATGTTCTGCGTTTTTAGGAAATTTATTTTTTGGAGGAATCTGGCAAAGCTATTAGATGATAAATTAGCTAAAATGTTATGAAAATGAAATTTAGGAGTAACTGGAGAAAATTAGGAGTAACATTCGCGGATCACACATCATCATTTATCAAGGAGATATACCAATATATGCAATAGGTTGTTTCTAAACTTGAAACATGTAGAGAAACATAACCATTAACATATTCGTCGAAAAATTGTAGAGGTGGATTAGGCGACAAATTGAGATCCCGAGCAAGATCACAGTTCAATAGTGAATGTTGTTATAAAATGATTACCCTGGAACCAATGCCATTCTCTGACAACGCTGGTATGCATCTCTCTATTTACCTACTTGTTTTTTATACGTGTAATGTTTCAAAAACTCTATTTACGTACTTATTTTTGTATAAATACTAACTCATCATCGCTACTATAAACATAATCACTTTTACGTCGCTATTAAAAAAACCGTATGGTATAATTTAATATTAAACAATGGTTTTCTGTTTGTCTGATCAGAAAATGAGTCTAAAATATTATGGAGATTTATTTATATCTTAAACTGAACATTTCTATAAAATAAATATACAGATATAGTTACCTGGTACGTCATGCATTTGTACACTTGGTGAATGTTGACACATTTTTAAATTGTCATAAACGTGTCGTGTAATTGCTTCCAAATATTGTCGACTATTTGCATTATCTTGTCTGGTCACTACATCTGGATGCAGAGTAAAATCAGGCGCAAAATATTCTAAATATTCTGTGTATGGAAGCTCATTTGAGATTTGTTCATCCACTAACAATGATGTCTCATATGTCCAACATCGTGCTACATTACGTAATGTATACCTAAAAAAAATTGTATGCAAGAAATTGAGAATAAATATATTTTAGCATAAAGAAATGGCAATAACATAAACTAAATACTATTTTCTTCATGAAAAATAAAATACCTGTCACTTACACATAGTGAGCGTTGAGTTTTGTTAATTAAAAGAGCATTTCAAAAGTATTAATACTATTAAATAATTTAATTAATTAAATTATACTAATTTTAAATTTTTCTCACTTCTTTCAATCGTATTAAAAGAAGTCCAGAAAAATGACCTAAAAAATTTCTAAGATTGTTGATCGGTTATTAAATGTGTCTAATATGTTTGAGAATTTAAAAAATTCGCTCCTTAATACGATTTGCTCAATAAGGGACTAAAACCCGGATTCGGAGTAATTCGATTGTTTATTTAAAAAGGCACTTTCCATTAAATTATATTTTTCAATTCAAGGAAGTCCGATTTTTACCCTTAAATATACATTCTACTCTTTAAGAGTTTTATTTTGCCATTAACTTAGTGGTAAAATCATGAATTTTAATATAATTTTTTAATACGTACATTTGTTTTTCATAATGCTCTAGAATGATCTGAAGTAGCGTGATCGCAAATATTTTTTAATATACTATTACTTATTTATTTATTTATTTATCTACGGAACAAATTGATTTACGCAAAATATAACAAAAGCAAAGTACAAGTAGTAAAAAACAAAAACTTAAAAGCAAGAAATAATAAATGGGTGATGGGTGTATACTGGGAAACAATTACAAGAGTATTAATCCAAGGTGTTTGTATATAACATTTCATTAGTGTTTATAATTTCGGAATTGAGGAGTTATTCGACCTCCAGCACAAAAATACATTTGTCTGTCTATTTTACTACTAGGAAGTTTCAAACTGTCGAAAATATGGGTTTAATTTTGGTTAATTAATAATAGAATCGAAATTTTAAAAAATAATGAACAAATTCTTCACAAAGATTTAAATTTTCCAAAAGAGGAAAATGTAAATTATTAGATATTCAATCATAAAATATATATTGACTCGCATTAAAATGATTTTTGGAAAATTAGTTCAACGTAAATTGAATAATTAAGTAAATTGATCTGTAAATTAAAAAACATCGTATACATAACGTAACGAATTATGAATATCAAAAGGTTTTGGTATCTAAAAAATTCAAATGTGAATCATGATATTCGTAGTAAAATTTCTAAAACGAATTTTAGATCTCAACAAATCGATAAATTTTTAAGAAATTATTATTTTGTTTGCTTGTTGAATTCAAAACTTTTTGGATTATTAGTAAGGGCTATTATAGTTAACAAAATCAAAACTTCCAAATTATTCATTTTTATTGGCTATTGTGATCTTAAACTAAAATATTTATAAATTATTTTAAAATGATTAAAACATTACTTACCCTCCACCACCAACAACTAAAATAGGAACATTAAAATCTCGTACAAATTTCACACATTCCCCATGGCCTCGTGTGCTCAATGAAAAACAACCTAAACGATCATTCGCTAATGAGTCAGCTCCACATTGAAGTACAATTGCTGTAGGTTGATAAAATTCCATAACATTTGAGATCACAGGTTTAAAAACTTGAACATAGCTGGCATCATCAATGCCTTCTTTTAACGGAACATTCACAGAATAATATCGTCCACTTTCAGCACCAATTTCATACATATCCCCAGTACCGGGGAAAAAATAATTTCCATACTTATGGAATGATACAGTCATTACTCGGTCTGTTAAATAAAATGCTTCTTGAACACCATCCCCATGGTGAACATCAATATCTATGTAGAGTACACGAGCATGATATTTTAATAATTCTAAGATACCAATTACAATATCATTTACGTAACAAAAACCTACGAAAGAAAAATTTATTAGGCACAATTCATAAAGTATATAAGATGCTTTTGTTGTAGCTAATTTAATTTTCTGTTCTAAGATATTTTAAGTTTTAAATTAATTTTCTTTTTTTCCACTTCGTAAAAAATTTTCGCAAGAAATGAACGTACTTACAAAATGAAAATCGTTAAGAATGAAATTTAATAAAATTAAATTGTATGAAAAACAACTTAAATCTGTTTAAAATATAACCAAGTGTGATTATTGCTGTACAGAAGATGGTGTAATTTTTGATTGACACAAGTTAACAATATAAAATCTATTGAAAATGGAAAACGATGAATTTTTGTAGATGTTAACTGTACAAACAATGAAATTCAATCATATGTCGAGTGTTTAAATAATTAACTCTCTTCACTTGTTTTTTCTTAAAAAAGGGAGTATAAAAAAAATTTGTTAATAAAGTTGGCTAAATTTTTTTATGTATTACCAGAAGCTTCAAATTTTTTGGCATGATGTAATCCACCTGACCAATTAATAGCAATATCACAGTGATTATTATTTAGTTTCATAGCTCCTTCCAGAGAGGCACCTGTGTACATTGAGCAGAAATCAAATAAGCCTTCAAATACTGGACAATCGTCGCCTACATTAAAATGACTTAAATATTTTGTATACCCTAAAAAAAAAAAAAAAAACAGATTAATTTTTTTAGAAATTTTGTGGTGAGTTTAATTCATAGAGATGTCGGCGTAATATAAATTGACTACACTATTTAATTTTATCACGTAAATCTAAAAAGTGTTTTCATGAATCAGACAGGTTATTTTAGTGAAATGGCAAAATACATTAGCCTTCTTTAATTTATAAAAAATTTTTTGTAAATACATGCATCATTACAATAAACTTAAAAATAATATTATCCATATTGTACCATTGCGATAAAAATCAATTAATTGTGCTTAAACTAAACACATATTGTATGTAGTCCAGGCAGCACGGGCTACATATTTCGGGCCTTTACGTTCACCCTAATGCGATATTTGGAGTTAAAATGGTACATTCATCCCGATTTAGGTTAATTTTGGAAGCGATCCAATCCAAAAATTAACCTTAATTACGCAGATTTTGCTTACTCGACCCTAAATGTTATCTGAGTAGTTTACGAACAGCGTGATCGTAAATACAAAAAAAAATCCACAGAAACTCATATCCATGCTAACTTGACGACAATATGGTATGGATACTTTATGCACACGGTAGACGAAAGCGCCATGTATTCATTGTAATTATTAATTATATTTAAAATTAATAATAACCTGCAATTTCAAGAAAACGATAGATTCAGTTCGTGCTTTCACGAAAACTCT
This sequence comes from Chrysopa pallens, assembly GCA_020423425.1. Taxonomy (NCBI): domain Eukaryota; kingdom Metazoa; phylum Arthropoda; class Insecta; order Neuroptera; family Chrysopidae; genus Chrysopa; species Chrysopa pallens. The sequence goes on from JAEMTY010000119.1 coordinate 23,741, forward strand.
AGATAGTATCGTAAGAATCAGTAAGATTGCGTAAGGCGACTACTTTTACTTTATTATACGATTTTTTTTAATTCTTAATTTTTTCGTGAAAAACCAATTTTTGCGTTTCGACAAGCAAAAATAGATTTTTGATTCAATTTCTTTCTTTCTTTACAGACCGTACAGTCTAGTCTCACGCATTGTCTACTGTATCTGTTTAATTTGCCTATGGCTAAATTACGATGCGGAATTTTTATAAACGTATTAAACAAATATAACCGGCAATACTCTGAAACTACTACCTAATAACAAGGATATGTCACTTCTCTGCTAAAACTAAAAATATTGATGTTCTTAACAGGTTCTTTATCAAATATGGTTGACAATACTTTAGTACACACAGTACAAGATGTAATAGCAGCGAGCAGTCTAAGAAATATATTTTTAAATTACTATCGGTCTATATTTAACGTATCTTTCTAATATTGACTACTATAATAAACACTCTATTTTCGAGAAAAAATAATTATCCAAATGTAATGAGGGCATGTCAAAGAGTTTTCCTCGACAAAAAAATAAAAAACAATACTTAATTATATATTTATAATTTTATTGTTTTTTTTATCGTTGTTGGTGTAAAGTGTAAACACATTATGAACAACAAATTAAATGTATTATTTTTGTGTGAAAAACAAATTCATTTTATTAATATAACCCATTTTTATATAGCTTACAACATACAATGACAAAAATTTCCACAAATTAACGCTCACTATAACTAACAATTTTATTTTAAATAATTCATAATTACTAAGAACAATTAATTCTTACAATGTATATAAATTTTAAATCTTTAACTGGCTACGAATTGTTTTATTTATTTGAACTTTTATAAATGTATTAGATTTTGGTAAAGGTAAAACAGTTGAAAATTAATGTTTGTAAATAAATGATCTAAAGCAGTATGGCTAAATGACAATGATTCCAACGACATTATATTAGTTTGTAGCCTGTATTAAAGAATTTTTTACTTAATTCAAACATTTGGCTTCGGTCGAAGGTTAAAAGTGGCGCCGGAATATCGGGTTCTGCTTAAATCAGACATTCGGTCGGGCACTAATAGTACACAGTCCCATATTGACATCTTTGTGCATATTACGAAATTAAATTATTTTTTAACGTTTAATCCAGTACATACTAAATTTATTTGAATACAGGCGGTCAACTCTTAAAGTTTCTCCAGTTTAATGCATAAAATATTCATAACAAGCATGCACTTTCAATACCTACGACTAGTACTCGACAAAGAAAAGAACAACAATTGATGACCGGATTATTACTCGACAAATTTGGCTATTATGGATAATAAGGGGAGACGATAATAAAATATTTAAGAATGAAACTAAATTGAAAAAATTTACCTTGTATATTTTGTGGTGTAACACGTTGAAGAAAATCAATATATTCGTCACTATGAAATCGACACATATCATGAGCACTAGCTCTGTATGGACGATAAACTTGCATTTTTCTATGTAAGCCATAATTTAACACTAAACTGTGTATCACAGATAATCTATGAGGTTTCATTGGATGTCCAGGTCCATAATGAAAATTACCAACGTTTGGATTATAAAAATACGATACTTTTTTTGTGCTCATTTTGTGAGTGTTCAATAGTGAGATAAAACTGTTGACTATCAACTATACTGATTAATTTTAATAAATTTTTATTAAATACTATTGTTCCTCTATTAAAAAATAATCCATAAATGAACTATTTTCTAAAATCACTTCTTTGAACATTAATATAAACGTTAATATCACCACTATGAATAATAATTGTTTTGTACATGAATAATTGTTTATTATCAAATCGTTCATAACTTTTAATTCAAGTAAAATTTTAGCTTTCTTTATATTAACAAATATACTGCTTTTTTTTAATTTAACATGCAATTATTCAAAGATTTTCATGTCAATGTTTGGCTGTCAATGTTTTAACAATTTAACCAACATAAATTTTTTTAAATGTTGTTTTTTGTTTACATTTGTTACTAGCTTCATTGTAGTATTCAAAAACATACAACATTGAAAAAAAACAGCATTATATATTTTATTCGCTATCTTCCATATTTACATACAAGTATAAAATATTTATAAATCTATGGTCTATTTAATTTCCAGTTTTTTATTTCAACAATGTTACTCTACTGTTTCGATATCAGATTCTATTTATTTGCAACTCGGGATTATATACAAAAATTATAAATATTAAAAACTTCATGATCCATAAGTTTCAAATCGACGTTACAATGTTGTATATAATATTTATCAGAAAATTGCCGCCATTCGTCTAAAATTACTTTCGAGTTTCGTAGGTGCATTCTATTTTCGCTAAGCGGATTCTCCTTGTCTGGAATTTTTCAAAACACATAAAAAATTTATAATTATATTCATTCTCCTTTTATATCAGAGAATATATTGAAATATAATTACGTTAAAATGTTATATACGAATAAATAATTTACAATATAATAATAATTAAAAGTTTATTGTTCTAATTTATAAACAACAATATCACAGCAAATTATTATTAATAATAATTAAAATTTATGTGTATATTTTCATTTAGACAAATTTAATGACCTTTAAAATAATTCTTAATAAATTTATATATTTATCTAAAATCTGGTAAACACATGAGGCATATGAGTAATATTTATTATAAGTGTGAACAAAACAATTAAACTGAAAAAGGATTCCGTATGCAAAATAAACACTGAATCACTGTTTACAGTCTAGTTACTCTACCAATATACTCAACAAAATATAATAAAATATAATTTTTGAAACTATTCGATATTCCTTCAAGTGAATCAAGCTATCAAAAAAAAAAAAAGCTGATAATATTTCACTATTAATTGCGGTGTCCATTATCATAACCGAATAACATTTCATTCATAAATATCATTTTGAAATGTACGAAGGGAGGTCAATAAGTCCTTAGAAAAGACATGGCGCTCATAACATATCTAATGGTATGTTAAATTAGTAAGCAGCATTGCTTATCCTATAAATCGATAAAATCTACGAAATGATACACCAAATAGTTGAAGCCACAAAGGCTTCAAAAGGTTCCATCGTTTCAATTTTGCATGATAAATTGGAAATGAGAAGAAATGCAACCATGTAGGCTCTTCTTAGGCGCTTTAGGAGCACATGATATTTATATCACAACCCAGATATTTATATTTGTTGTGCATATTTATAACTGCAGTAGATGAAACATGAATAAACCGTAACACTCCTGAGCCAAAAGAACAGTCACAACAGTGGATTGTTAAAGGCAAACGGGATCCAAAGAAGAAATCAGTTGGAAAGGTTATAGCTACTGTATTTTCGTGGCATTATCTTTATTCACTATTTGGAAAAAGGACATATGATAAGTGGACAGCATTATGCGTTATTATTAAGACAGCTAAATAAGAAAGTCGCCTTTATTTAAAAAAAAAAGTTCTCTTTCTCCAGAATAATTTACAATTAGATGCGCAGTTTCAATAGCTAAAATTGAGCAATTGTAGTTTAAATTAATAGACGACCCCGGACTGACGTAACGTAATGACAGGCTTAGACCAATCTATAAAGTTAAGCAACAGCCGTCACAATCTGTATTTGGATGGGTGACCATCTAGCAGTGCTGTGTACTGTTGTTGTATAAATAATAATAATAATAATCCCCTTTGGTTAATGGCTATATAGCTAAAAGTAGCTAAAGCCAGAAAAAAAAAATTAATGGACCTTTCACCGTATTCTTCAAAAGTGGCGCCACGTGGCAACTTTTAATTTTTAAATTTAAAAAAAATGGCACAACGAATAATTGTTTATATAAAATAAAGAGCTCATTGTACATACAAATGCGTATGTTGAGGAACTACCACAATCATACTTTTGCGAAGGCTTAAAAAATTTGGAAGAACGTCTGTCAATGTTAATGTTAAAATGTGAATTACTAGACTCAATACCATAAAAAAAATTCGAAAATTCAATTTATATTGATTCGGAAACGAATAATTATCTTAAAAGAATATAATATCTTAAAAGACGGTTTTTCTGCCAAAGGATTATTTATATTTAATCACTATGGATATATTATATATGACTGAATGCATTTAATATTTTTTTTAATATAATATTTGTACTTGAAGAGTTGATTCTGATGAGTTCACTGTTTTTTTATTTTATTTTATTATTTAGCTCCGCTTGATAGTCTGAAAAACAGTTATTTCAGTTGAGTTGTGGAACATTTTCAAAAGTTATAGCAATTTCTGTTTGGAAAAGTTGAGAAATTTGGCAATTTTTTTAATCAAACCTGATATAACTTTTGTGCAGAACAGAAAACTATTATCAAATTTTATTGAGAGTTTTTTTCACTTTATCTTTAATAAAATTAAATAATTTTTATACTAAGGGTAGGTTTCATTCACTTTTATAGAAATTATTTTTTAAAAGCCCATTGAAGTTAAAATCAAAGAAAAGAAATGGTAAGCCGTACTTTTCGCCCTTTTCACAGGGCGAAGAACGGTTTTTTTTATACTTTGTATACAAGGAAAAATCAAATCTAAAGAAACTTGATCCACCATGGAAACCATACTGGTGGAAAAGCTGTGGGATTTAGCATGACTAAATCGTTAAGATACTGTAGCTACATGTGCTTTGGATTGTTCTTCCACGTTGAGCTAGAAAGTATCCTAGCCTACAGATCATGGAATGTTCTAAAAGAGGTTTGCAGAGGACCAACAGCTCTAAGTGCAAGGAACACAGCTGCGGTTCCCCTCTTACGGAACCATTAATATACACCGCATAACCGTTCGTATTTGACATGTAACTATCTTCAGTTTGATTTTGTATACTTGACAAACTGTTTACTTTGTGGTTCTGTATTAGTCATTGCAGTTCTGTTATCAGTTAGCTGGAAAATTAGTTAAAAAATTTTTTCTTACTTTATAATTAAAATAAAAAATATATCATTAAAAATCAATTACTTACCACAATGTCCAGTGATTCGGTTAAAAGTGTAAGTACTTTATACAATTTCTTTAAGTTTTCATTGACCACAAATATTCTTGTTATTCAATCTATTTTTGGAATGAATTCATAAAAAAAATAAATATTTATGTTTATATTTCTCGTTTTGTAATAAAATGAATTCATTCATTTGTATAATTTTAAATTCTCCACCCTAATTTCAAGGTCTTTTTATGTGTTTACTAATATGAATATTGATTTTATCTTTTTGAAATAGTTTCCAAGTTTGGAAACACCGGGATATGTAGGTTTTGCTAATCTTCCAAATCAAGTACATAGAAAGTCGGTGAAAAAAGGTTTTGAATTTACATTGATGGTAGTTGGTGAAAGTGGATTAGGAAAATCAACGTTAGTGAATTCATTATTTCTAACGGATTTATATCCTGAAAGAGTTATCCCGGATTCCGTTGGTAAGAAAAATATTTTTCATTATAATCTAAAAAATTAAAAATATTACAGACCTAATTAAACGTTACTCTTTGCATGTTGGAAGTCAACTGCTTAGGTTTTTTAGATAAATACTCGTAAAATAAGTATAAAAAAAAAAAAAAAAACGTTGGTTTATAGGTTTTGGGGGAGATTACGATATCCAGGGCGACTCGATTTGACGATTAATTATGATAAAACAAGCTAAAATAAGACGAAAATGAAGTATACCAATTTTCGAGTTTTCGCCTATTTTTTGAGTTATCGACACTGTTTTTTAGAAATTATCGTGCTTATGTCACATAATTATCACAATTTAAAACATTTTACAAGATTTAATTATTATTTTTTGTTAAATGACCATAATTTAAACACAATTCGAGCACAAATAACCGAAATTTAATTCGTTTAAAATAAAGTCAACATTTGTATATTTAATACAACTATTAAAAATACATGTACGCCATTTTCGACTGTTATCAATCCATGGATTTGTTGGGTGTAGTTTGTTCGGGTCGGGTTGGTTTTTGGCCCCTACGTTCAACCTGTGATTAAACTACCCATGTATTTATGGGGTATAGTTTGCACGGGTCGGGTTGGTTTTTGGCCCCTACGTTCAGCCTGTGATTAAACTACCCATGGATAACTCGAAAAAAAGACGAAAACTCGAAAATTAGTATTCTTTATTTTCGTCTTATTTTGGCTTGTTTTGCCAAAATTCATAAAAAAATCGAGGCGCTCTGGATATCGTAATCGAGCCGTTTATGAAAAAATTGATCTAAAGAAAAGCTATCAGATTTTGAGAAGGCAATCCGATAAGGACCTAGCATTTTTGTTTTCAGGTCGTTTAGTGATGAATTTAGTTTTTTCTTAATGAATTCAACTTTTATAATTCGAAGTCGAAGAAAGTGGAAATAGAGAGAGTCGAGAGAAAAACATTTTTTTGAATGCAGCCTGATCCAAAAATAAAAATCTTTTGATAATATGACGGAGTTTTACTGTTATTAGCTAGGATAGGTTATCCTTCACATAGCCAGTCGTTAATTATTTCAGCTCGTTATTTGTTAGTTTACTGGCTTATTGCAATACTAGTCCACAACTTATACTTCGTAACATAATCGGAGGGTTAACAAACTGAACCGATATATTGGTATTATGAAGCACAATTTTTAATTGAGAATATTTGGGACGACGCAATAGTATTTATAACTAAAAATCTACAGAATTGCATCATACACTTTGTATAAAAACTATTTGTTTACATTAGAGATATTTTGAAAACATTCGTGTTAGTGGCGGGTCTATATTATAATAGTCAATCATAAAGCAGTTCACTTATATTATACACTCGCCTTGGTGCTTTCATGTTTTTCCTATTATTGGAATTCTGAAAATACTAGATAATAAATTCTATATTAACTACAAATATAAGACTGATTTTTCCAAAAATATGACTTTCAGTTCTTTACTCGACTTATTCGAATTTTTGCAGAAAAAAGTACACAGACTGTAAAATTAGATGCATCAACAGTTGAAATCGAAGAACGAGGTGTAAAATTACGTTTAACTGTTGTGGACACACCTGGTTTTGGTGATGCAATTGACAATACAGATTGTTTTCGTGCAATATTAAAATATATCGATGAACAATTCGAACGATTTTTACGTGATGAAAGTGGCTTAAATCGTCGCAATATTGTTGATAATCGTATACATTGTTGTTTTTATTTTATTTCACCATTTGGACATGGGTAAGTGATTTAACAGCAGCTTATTATAGTCTTAGAAATTAAAATAATATTCTTTTGTAGGTTGAAACCATTAGATGTAGAATTTATGAAACAATTGCATAATAAAGTAAATATTGTGCCTGTTATTGCTAAAGCTGATGTTTTAACGAAAAAAGAAATGCAACGATTAAAACAACGAGTAAGTGTTCATTTTAAAAAACTTTATATATATATTTAAGAATTAAATGTCTATAGTTGATTAACGCCAATTGCAAAGCATATCTCCAAAAACAAATTTAGGTGCATCGCGATAGAAAGAAATATTTTTACTTGTAAAATTTCAGTATATTGGTTTGGAGGAATTATTTTCTTTGTTATAATGGAAGGTTCCTTCTTGATAATGCAAGAGGGATGCAAAAAAATTAGGTGAAATCTTATCGAAATGAAACATCAGCAATAGGCGGTACAGCTCGGTGTGTGTCAATACAGCTCCGTAACACGATTCTTTTGCTGGTCACTCGCATTGCCCTTAGGTTACAAAGTACATGGTCGATCCATCTGAACCGTTTGTCTGTTGTTATGGAGATGCCATTCTGCTTAATTTATTTTAACCATAACTTATGTTAGACTCGAATTAAATGTTAGATTATACCTAATATTAGTATTTTTGCTAGGTAATGGACGAAATAACCGAACATGGTATAAAAATTTATCCATTACCAGAATGTGATTCGGATGAAGATGAAGATTATAAAGAACAAGTGAGACAATTAAAACAAGCTGTGCCTTTTGCCGTATGTGGTGCAAACACATTATTAGAAGTGCGTGGGCGTAAAGTACGTGGTCGTTTATACCCATGGGGTGTTGTTGAAGTTGAAAATCCTGATCATTGTGATTTTATTAAATTGCGTACAATGTTAATGTAAGTGTTTACCAACATACCTAATACACGTTTTTATTGAGGAGGATCACTTAGTATTTTAAATTGTTTAAATTGTGTTTATAGAACACATATGCAAGATCTTCAAGAAGTCACACAAGAAGTACATTATGAAAATTATCGAAGTGAACGTTTAGCCAAAGGTGGTTCTGTTCCCAAACGTAATGCATCGTAAGTATTATCGTTAGTCTATCTTATATCTTAGAAATAGTCTCTTTTTATTATAGAAATAACCTCGCTTTATTTTTGTTAAAAAACAACCTCAAAACGCTTATTCTAAACCTCTCAAACATTGATTATTACATGAATTACCATGTTTAAGTTAAACCAAATTTAAGGCACGTCCTAGTCGATAGACGTTTGTCAGTTAGTTGCATGCAAGCTCAATGCAATCCAAGCAATTCATCATTTTAGACATTTATGCCCATGTATGAAAAAATGGTTATAATGCGCGACTATTTGACTATATAGAACGACTCTAAGCTGATTTAACGCATCCAGATGTAATAAACAAGAAGGATATGACGTTCTTTCCTCAAAAAAGTTTATTGTCTTTTGATCATTTATTTTTTGATATATTGATGCGAAAATTGTTTAAATTAGATAAATATATCTACATTATTTTAACTTAAAAGTGATAGTACAAACGCCTAAAATTATCGATGCTTTAAAATACTTTTGAAATAGCACACATTTTTCCTTTTTTATACTTCAATTGAAATCCGATCATTGGAAGCATATAAGTTGTATCAATTGAGACATTTATAAAAAAGACACTATTTACTCTAACACTACCTCAAAAAATCATTATCCTAATGTAATGAAATTTGGAATGAACAATCTAGATATGGAAACAAAGAGCTTGAATAGTTTTCCCCGAAAAATGCTACTAAAATAAAAATTTTATTTTACATTAATAATATAACATTAATAAACATTTTTTTATTTACATTAATAAATATTTTTTTGACAAAAAATATAACAAGCCCTCCGTTTTCATGTTCAGAATATGCATACCAAATTTCATTTCATATCGATGATTGTTTATTGAGTTATTTGTGTGCAAAAATTCTGTAAATAATTGTGCTTTTTAAATTTCTAATCGTTTTGTATGTCCAAATTTGTCTAAAAGAAGTCTCTACTATTTTCTTTTTTAATTATTTTTAATACTAAATATAGGATAGAGATAATAGGCATGATGACAGATTTTGAAATACCCTTCTAAAATAGAGGTAAATGTCTACTATTTTCGAAAAATAAATTAATTCAACAAAAAACTAAGTTTTAAAGTAAATTATTGAATTTTTTAATTTATTTTAATTTAAAAAACATTTCGCTGAGAAGTTTAAGAGCTATAGAAAAACGTCTTTAATAAAAATTGCTTAGAATCTTTAAGCTTTGAAAAACTTGTTTATTTTTTCGACACTTAATATAAAATAATTGGAACATGCTTTGCGATAAATTTCAACATTTAAAGACAACTCTTTTTGAATAACTTAACGTAACGAAAAGTTCAAACGTTAAATTCCAATATTTAAATCTGGCTTGAACTAAACGTAAATAACTCAAAAAATATTCATTTTTCGAAAAAAATTATAGGAAATTTTTTGCTTTAAATTAGTTGTTTTATCAAACTTTTTAGTATATGACATTTTATTAGAAATTCAACAATAAAAAAATCATTCATATCCATTCACAGAGAAAAAAGAAAGTGCATATGTGCTATATCTCTTCTCGGTTAGTATTTAATACATTATGACGTAAATATTCTTAGATTGATATGATAGGTGTTTCATTTTGTTAGTCAAGTTGCATTAAACATTTTTAGTTCACAAATTTATACAAATAAAAATGTTCATTGTGTTCGGACTTTAGTGAAGTACCTTAATTATGTGCACTTTAATAAATTTATTTGTTTTTTTCCAGTGTGATTGAAGATAAAACTGTATCAGAAAAGGATAGAATATTACAAGAAAAAGAAGCGGAATTACGACGTATGCAAGAAATGATTGCAGCAATGCAAGCTCAAATGCAACAACAACAATGAACTACATAAAACATAATATTGTTATATAATATCATCTATACAGAGTTCTACAATTCATCTCTAACCCCTGTGACAACTTCTCGTGTCTCTCTGTCTGTATACAAAGTATAAATTGTTCAAATTTTTTATTAATTAATATATAATGGAGCTTAATAAAAAATTATTGATTGCATCTCACAACCAATAATTTTTTTTTGCTAATATTTTGGAAATGACTGAAATTTTAATGAATCTCAAAAGTATTTGATCCTTTATGGTTCTTTTTATATAATAAAATTTGATATTTACACATTAATTGATTTAGTTTTTTGGATATGTATGAATAAAACTTATTGGTGCTTCCCTCACTGTTCCCACCGAAGCTATATTTACCGTTAAAAAATGGGAAATACTTAATCAATTTATGTAGTAAAATCAGGTATTGAAAGCATTTATTTTGTATTAAATCATATAGATCATCAAATTATTAAATCACTTTTATCAACATTAATTATCTCAAAATAAGTTAAATCTAAATTATCTTAAATTTAAATCTTAGGAATTTCAATTTGTTTACCGTAGTAAAAGTTTTAAAAAATATATTTATTTCCTATTCATTTCGATTAATTCTGGATTCATTTTTAATAGAAATAAAATGAAATTTTCCTATTCGTTTGAATGGAATTTTTTACTATGGAAAATTTGAGTTTATGCGTTCTGGTATAATTCGTCTCCAAATATCGTCAATAAGTCGTTCCATAACAGCACTATCATATCATAAATTAATACAAAAATACGTTTCTCATAATATGGGTAGTAAGCTTTAATACCGTTTTATTTGCCAGTTTACATTGCTAGTGTTTGATAAAAAGGATTCATGTTAAAGGAGCGTAAAGTGGAAAAACTCACAGCAGATACAATTTTAATAATGCATTAAAAATCAATTACGATTGAATCCTTGATTTCGTGTCAATCATATTTATCTTTTGGTCGCAATTTGCTTCGATACTAATAGGAGTACCCTAAAAATATACAAAACTATTTCTGCTTCTTGACATTTTGATCTTAAGTGAATTGAATCTTTACAGGACATTTTTCGTTTTAAACATATAGTTTTATCCGTCACGAGATATTTAAACCTAAAATATTGCTAAGTATGAATTAATCTCATATAGGTAAATTATCTCGTGCTATAATAAAGTCTAGTTATTTTTTTATATTGACTTTCATTTATATTGAGTTCCTAGCATCTAGATTTCTTGAGGATAACGCCTTAACCTATAGACACAGACGTCTCTTGGTGAAAGGAAGCTATCGAAATCAGAGGCAACGCGAAAATCCACAAATTCTCTACAACAATTTGTTTGCAAATAACATGGATAGAGGCTTTGTAGAACGACGTTGGTTCATTGATTGCCACATACTTCTTCAACCAGGGAGATCATAAACTAAAAAATTTAGCTAAAATACATTAAAACGGCTGAGTAAATATTAGTTCAAACATTGAGTTTTCTTAGTTAATTGATAAAACGAAATATGTTTTAATTAAGCGATTTTCAATTTCCCTTGTTTGTACCTATCTCTAAAACTATAACTTTTTCGATGTTATGCTTTCAAACGTCTTATCCGATTTCGTCGAAATTTGATAAACATCATATTCAGAAAATTTACTGTATAGTTTTTGAAGCAAATTCATTTCTTTCTTTTAAAAATACCAATGTTTTTCCTATACATGCTAGAATGGTACAATTTTTTTTTAATCGATTTGGAAAACTGACATAATTAGGGGTAATAGGAAAATAATAAATTTTATTGCACCCCTCCCTTTCTTTTAGGGATAATCTCCAAAAATACTAAGTTTGCAAATTAATGTAAAATAATTGTTATTGAATTCCTCCATTTTTAGCAAAAATCTCGAAAAATACTAACTTTTTTCTATGCAACAAAAAACATGTTTTCTTAAAAACCAACCCTTCTGGATGAGGGCTACAGTTCTCAGAGCTATTAGTAAAGCTCCTGATGCAAGTATCTTCTTCTCTCTCAAGTTTACCCATGGAAGTGATCGAATTGTATACCCATATTAAAAATAAACTGTTCCTGCGTCTTGAACTTATTTTGAAATAAACTAATGTAGATCATTTTCATTTGGAATTGAATAAATATGTAAGAAAAAAACCTGTTTAAATAATTCGTAGTTTGTTGAGAATCGTAATTTTTAAAAACGTTTCGAGAAGTACTTAAAAACAAAAAATCAACTTTCTCATTAGTCATAAGAAAAATTTATATTATTCTAGTAAGGCGAAAAAAAAATATTTTTCCTTAGAGGATGACAGGATGTTTAAAATAAAAACTTTCGAAACTGTTTCCTTATAATAAAACATTTTATGAATAAAAAAAATGTACTTAGAAATTTTAGAATATTTTTGTGACATTTAATCTTTTATATCATTAAAAAAAACGAAGTATCAAAGAAAATTATATTTTATACATAGAAATTTATTTTATTGCATCTATCTACCCGTCTTCATTGATGGAACATATCTCTTTTTTCTTTCCCTCCGTGTTGTTTAATAAACTTTTCATTTTATAATTATATTTGAAACCATGAAGAATAAGATGGAGAAGTGTTCTTTTTTTTATATACGAATCGTCTTAACAGCTTACCATGGCAACTGACTCATCGTAGTAAATTCTGATTGCATTCAAGTTTAATTTTATTGAAATGAAAAGGAAGAGTTTGTAACAGTTTCATAAAAAAAAAAAAAATATATGTTTATACTCTCTCTCTCTCTCTCTCTCTGTTTATCTTCGCTAACTTGTATCTCCCTCTCACCTTCTGTTCGCTAAGCGCTTTTACAATTTCGTAACGCTCTCGTCGCGCATTTACCAGCTTACTCCCTAAGTCAAGCGTGTCTAAAGAAGTTATACTTAAAAAAAAAAAAATATTTCTAATCTTAAAAAAATTTTGATTTTGGGAAAACTTTGGTAAGCCCTTCGTTTTCATGTCAAACAAAATATTTTATAATTTATGAGCGTTTTGTGCTCGAAAATTGAAGAAAATATAATTCGTAATGCATTAGGTCCAATTTACATAAATGAAGTATTGTCTAATATAATTGGACACGAGCACATTGTAAGTCAAAACTTAATATTTTTGGTGACAAGACTAATTAATGCGGGAATTACTTGCCTTTGGAAAAAAATTTATCCCTTTAAAAGAATTTAAACAAAAAATTTTCCGTGTTAAAATATTCTCGACAAAAGTAACATAATGTAAAATGGCTTGATTAGCGATTTTGCTTATTATGAATACCTTTTTTTGGCACTAATTCTCTTAAATCTTTACTTAATGAAATAAAAATTATTATTAATTTTCGATCGATACATTTTATGTAAAGAATCACATTGCCATGAATTAATTAGTCAAATGTAAAAATATTTTAATTTAGAACGTTTTAAAAAATCTTTTTCTAAATAAATTAATCTATTTATTATTGGAAATATCAAAAGTTTCAACAACGCAATCTTTACATTCGAAGATATTCGAGTGTAAAATTATTTAAAATGCGACACTCATTTTATGAAATGCTTTTTTAGGGGGAGTTCTCTTAATATATTTCTGAATAAAAGATTTAAAAGTAAAAAAAATTAAAGAAATAAGAAATCTTTATTTTAAATCAGATTGCCCACAATGTATTTAAGTGATTATTCTAACTTATAAATTTAAGTGTTATCGATGAAGGTTTATTAATATTAGCTTTTGAGTATGGTAAAAACTGTTTCTAAAATGTAAAAATTATGTTCGTCTAATAAAAAAAAAAATTCTCTATATATTTATTCTCTTTAGGTCAACTTATGTATAATGAAAAAAATCGAATTATGCATTGATTTGAATACGTATTTTTATAAAAAAAAATTATATATATATATTATTTTTATATCCCAAAAAATAATTTTTTAGAGTATATTTTTATTACATTCAATAAAAAGAAACCAATAATTATTTGAAAATTTTTTCTTATCAATTTATTGTATCAATTTAAGGCCAAATTTTAACTTCTAAAGATATCATATTTTACAAAGTTAAGGCCATATGAATTAAATTGGAGACAATTTCAAAATAAGTTTGTAAGTTTTATTTTTTATTGAATAAAAAAAAATTAAGAAATATATTTTTAAAATTTTTTATTTTAACCGTCATAAATAACAAAAAATATTTACATTGCAAAAAAAAATTTACTAGAAAATTATCCTCGATGCGAAAAGAAATAATCGATGGCTGTTGAAAATGATGCAAATCCTATAGCGCCAGCAATACCAGCTTTTACACCAGCTGGTAAAATAAAAAACAAATATATAATTTAATGAAAACAGGTGAATAACCTTAAAAATTACCGAAAATTAAGGCCTAAAATAAAGGTATCTTTGGTCAAAATAAGATTTCAGGAGTTATCTCACAAACAACGCATTCATTCTTCCAAAAATACCAATGTTTGTAATTTCTGGATCAAAATTACCTTATATTTAAAGTTTGTAAAGTAATTTTAACCTAAATATTACCAAGTCGTGTCTATTGGACGATTACATGTGATTTTTAAAAAATCGCTTAAAACTATGTATAGAGAACGGACTTCGAAGCCGTTTCAAGCGATATATCAAAAACTAGTCATTTTTTATACAGTTCAAAGGATCGTTAACATGAAACGTTCGTTGATTTAATGTGAATATAGAAAATTTTAGATAATTTTTTTTTTGGTGTTTTTGATGATTTTTTAAGGTTTCTAATAAAATCACAAATCCTGTGAAATGCTTGGCATCAATATTATCCCGCAAGCGCTTTGCGCGTAGGCATTCTGATGAAAAACATTCACAAGATCAATTTCTTGGAAAATTCACCAAGCCATTGTTTAAAAGCTGACACACAGATAGTGCGGTTTATAAATATGTGTAGGATTTTTTAATAGAGCTAATTGTTTAAACACTGGACATTTGGTTGAGTATCAATAATTGAACTGTTTTTATTAATTAGCATTCATAAAATACTCTAAATATCCAGCCTATAGTTATAAATACATATATTATAATATATATTGTAAAAGGATATGTGTTTATTTGCTAAAATTGTGGCGAATCCAGCAATTTTACAAAAAATGATTCAAACAAAAGCTTCTTTTTAAAAAATAAAAATTTTTTGTCTTCTATTTTTCTTCTATCTATTATGGTTTAAAAGTTGGATCATAGATCCATTGAACCCAATATACTGATTTTGCTCAATTACGTACTTAAATTCAATTTTTAAGTCTAGAATACGTCACCAAAATTTCAGCTTGCTACCTCTTTTCGTATTATAAGTTATCTTGATGACGAACGGAAATACGGAAAAGGGCTAATTACGTGATCCCATGAACACCTTTGCCAAAATTTTGTTTGTGGCTTGAATATTTTCTAACGTTAAATAATAAAAAATTAATATAATATGACATGTTATACTATATATGTCCAGTATAAAAATGTATTTTATCAATTAATGCCCGATATTACACCATATGAATTCTTATTTAAAAATATAACCAACAGATCTTTTACCTCTTAATCCAATTAACCCTCCTGTAACACCACCTGCATATGTGCCATTACGCCAATCGGATTTTCCTCGAGCCTTTTTAAAAAATTAATGATATTTATAATTTTATTCTGATAGATTTTTCAACTAAATATACATACCGATTCAATTGTACATTCAACAGCAGAAAAAACTAAACCAATAAGAGCAAAATTTTTACCATAACTATGAGATGTTTGTCTCATATCCCGAAACACTTCACGGACCGTTTGATTTTCAATGTTTGGCGTTAGTACCGTGGTGGGCCCAACACTACTTGAAAATAAACCTAATACTGCACCCAATCCATATCCAGCAACCAATGCTATAAAACTTTTTGCAGGGCAACTTTCGATAACAGTTTCTAAATTCTTTTCAAAGTCAGTTTTCATTTGTACAGGCAATGAACGGGGTACAACCATAACATCGCGTGGACGATGTGAATAATTGGTTATGTCACGTAATATTGTATGAAAACTATGAATTTGTGTTAATTTATCATCAACATTGTCGGTCGATGACATTTTTAACAGTAAAAATCTTCTAAATATATTCTTAAATGCAAAAAATTTTGTTATTTTGACAGATTAATCTAAACTGGTCGATAATTCAGAGTTCCACAAACTTTGAAACTCATTTCTTTGCATAGGCTATATGTATATAGATCATTTACAATAGCTAACTATCACCATCCGTCAAAATGTATTCATTTATTTATGTGGTTACAATAGAATGTGAATTCTTTATTTTTAATATAAATAAATTATTTTGTTAGAAAATAAATTTAATAGTATAAAAAATAATTTTTATATTTATTAATGTTCAATATCCTTTGGTTGGTATATATTATTTATAAGTATATTAAAAACGCTAGTTACTATTTGAAATTGGTATAAATATAAAAGCTATCAATTTAAAAGTTTTTTTTGCGGGGTCAACTTTGCCAATTTTCTACAAACCTTCCATTTTCGGTATTATTGAACAAGGACAGTCATAAGAGCTCGTGTATTTTTGCTTAACTTTAATTATATCTGTTAAATGTTGTGGTAAAAAAATCAGATTTTTTTTCTGTAAGTACATTTAATTATAATCTTTCGAATAAACACAAAAAAATATTGGGTTAACTTTAAGTCATTTGGGTACCAAACTACCTTAACAAAATTTACAATATTTATATTCTGCCAGTGCCGTGGTAAAATAATATCTTTTGTGCAAGTAGTACCCCTCCCCCCACTTCTTCTATTACAAACATCTAAAAATAAACAATGAAGGTATTTTCTTCACTTAATTAACTACTTGTTACTTTCAAAGTAAAGTGCAAACGATTTTTAATCAGATGTTAATATTTAGTTACTAAACTACTTGACTTGATTGCTTGATCAATGTGAACCTTAGGCTATAATTTATTAATATTTTTTATTAACTCTCGCAAATTCCAGTTTAATAATTAAATATTTCATCGTTTCAAGAAACAATTACTTTAAAAACGATACATAATTATGCTGTTTCAGCGGCAATTTTGAAATAAAAATATGTTATCAATATACTTTTCTAAAAAACTAAGGATCACAAACTTGCGTGTCCGAATGTACATATTCAGGATGTGAAAATATATCCGCAAATATCACTTATAAAATCCAAAGATCTACATAATTTGAGGGAGGAAAAAAGGTGGAATTATACATAACAAAATAAAAACACAATTATGTAACAAATTTTAAATGTCTCATTTTAATATTCTAAACTTTTTAACTTTGTTTTTTTATTACAAATAGTTTTTTAAATTTTTAATACAATCATAAAATATTCACTTTTTAAGCAAAAATAAATACGATTCTCATTTTTTAAATTACGTTTTCTTGTTTTTTGTAGACTTATGGGAGGCGTCTCATTTTCTGATTGAACTAAAGTTGTTTCTGGTCTATTTTTTGTTTATAACCATACATAACTTGATTGAGTCAATTAAATTTTTTGATTTGAGAAATATGTATGTGCATATCATTTATATATGCACATATATAACATGTGTGAGATTTTTAAAAGATGAAATATGATTTGGTGGTGATTAGTGAAGTATATGTCGTCTGCCCTTAATTTTTGTGACCAAATTACAAATTTTAAGTGCTGGGCCTAATTTTAAACCCATATACTTCATCATCATATCTGAATTTAATAACAATAATGCTTTACCATCAATTTCCTAGAAAAAAAAGAGGACATTAAAAACTTCAGTTTTATAATTGAATCGATGAGTTTAAAAATCATTCATATTCAGTTTTTCCCAAATTGAAATTATTTCAATTTCTAGTTTAACATATGAGGTCGAAGACAATTGAAACATTTAGTATTACATCTTCTGTAAATTAATTTCGAATATTATGTCTAACATTCTAAATCATCGACTTAAAGATATTTTAATCATTCATTTAGACTGTCGATTCTATCTGAATAACCTCTCAGCAAGGTTTGGTGGAAACGTATAGTGTATATTGGACAGCATGAGACATTTCACAAAATTTTAAATGTATTAATTTCACTAAAAAAAAAACTACAAAACATCGAAAGTAAGAATCACTAAACAATCAGACCTACCATTTGTTAACTACAACCTACATTTAATGAAAATATCCTTAGAATATCTTGGATTATGATTCGAAGTGTTTTGAAAATATTATCTTTCTTTAAAAGATCTGTAAATAATACAATAGCGACGTGCGTATCTGAACACATGCGCTTAGACCTAGCTTGCATCGAAGTTTTTGCGTGAGCTGTTGCGAGTACGGGTAGATACATTTAGATATTCAACAGCAGGAAAATATTACTAAAATGAGAAGATGATATACTTTATACTCTAAAGACAGATTTGGAAATAGTAGAGACAGTTGGAACTCAACGAAAAAGAAGTGTGAATTTGTACGTATACAACTTTTGAATCTACCTACGATATTACTAGTGGCTCCATTGAAGCAATAAATCTTAATCTCGGTGATCCCCCAATCTTATTAGTAAGAAAAAAATTGGCCATACCTCTTTATTGTAATTGGTTTATATTTTCTACTTCATGATACTGTTAGCGAGAACAACAATAATTTTTGAAAATTTGTTATTTCTAAGTCCTTTATGGTCTAATGGGACTCAAAAACTAAACAGTAAATTTTCGATAAACTTTCCTTGCATATTTCATAAAAATTTGAACACTCGTTCGAAAGTTACATAGATAAATAGATACATAAGTACAGAGAAATGAAATGCAAAATCGACTAGTTACATCATAGACCTTACTTCGCTTGTTCAATAAACTAGATACTACCACCGATAATATCACTAGAAATCAGGAATAAATATAAATCGTAAGAAAAATCTAAATTACCACAAATGTAATTATTGGAATCAATAAAACAGAGGGGTTACAAACACCAATTACTTTTTGATACATTCACTTTCAGCCCTTGAAAATAAATTATCTAATAACTTAGAAGTAGAAAAAAAGTCATTCATGAAAAACACAAATCACAATTAAAATGTAAAAAGGTCTATGATAGCTGAATAAAATTAATGAAATAAAATACTTACATGCTTCCTAAATAAATCAGCATGTACACCTAGACCAGGATCAGCGGATTCAATATATTGTATAACTTCTTCAATACCCCATTCTTGTGTGGGTGCTCTAGGTGTTATTACCACACCATTACTTCCTGCTGTTGAATTATTATTGTTATTATTATTATTAATGGTATTATTATTAGTACTGGTTGGTGTTAAGGAGATTGTTGGTTGTGGGGATGGTGTTTCTAATGTTGTTGACGTTGCTGCCTCTAGTTCTGGTTTCACTTCAGCAATACGTAGCTTTTTTGGTGGTGATGATGTTGAATCCGTTGATGAGGATTCACTTAATGATGAGGAACATTTTACACATTCAATTGTATGCCTTTCAAGAGCTGGAGCACAAAAATTTTTCGAAATTAGAAAGAATATTATAAAATTTGGTAACATATTGGATTTTACAAATAAATCTTTGGAGCAAAATTTTTCAAATTAAAAATACGGTATCTCATGTTATCATTGAATTTTTAATTTTTTTATTTTTTAAGGGCCGTCCACATGGCCCTTAGTTTTTAAATATTGTAATAGAACAGCATATCCCTCCCTATCATTCAAGTTTATATACGGAACCATCATTGGGTGAATTTTTCATTAATATTCGATAGAATTTTATGTAATGCAACAGTGTTAGATTTACTATAAGGCAAACAATGCACTGGGCTAATAATGCATTACCCAAGAGGGAGAATCATAAAAAAGATCATCTTTTGAAAAAAATTATTTGTTGTGAAACCTGATCCAATTTTCAAAACAGGTAATTTCTATTTAAATAACATAACATTTTCAATTTAAGAGGAAATCGACCTAAAAAAGAGATATCTACATTAAAGACATCTCTAATGCACCGTAATGTATTATCCATTGTATTTCTTTCAATTTTTGTGCACAAATTATAATTAACTCAAAAAATAATTATTCAAATATTAGTGCGCGGAAATTGAACTATAATAACTATTTAATCACAGAATGAGATATCTACAAAAAAGACAATCTTGCACTATAATGTAATAAATTCTGGTGGAATATGAGATTCCATTAATAAAAATTTAAGAATCAAAATTTTTAACTCGAAATTTTAGTTTACATTTTGTTTAAAAAATTTACGTAAATAATTTGCCAAAAACGGAATTCAATTTTTTTGGTATACCTAAGGCACAACTTAAACTAAATCCGATTTACATGACTAAAAAAAAGGTATTAGCTGTGTATGTGGACGAATGTTAATTTTGTAAATAATAATTTCTGAAACCTCTTTTAAAAAAGAACTTAATACATACCAAATACATGATTACAAGCACCAATCCCATTACAAATCGTATGTAAAAATTGTAATAAATCATCACGTTTATACATTTGTGGTATTTTAACAAAATACACAGCACCATCAACACCACCAGACAACGTAAACTGTTGTTCTTGTCCATGCAGCAAACATAACGATGATATTAACGTGTCTAATTTATTACATTTTAATGCACTTTGTAATAATTCTTGTATTAATTTACGTGCTAGCTCATTATATGTAGAAGCTGTTAAATTATTAGTTGCTAACTGAGTAGGTATGATTAATGGACCACCGGAACATTTTACATCAACGTATATTTTAAATGATTGTGTTGGTGTTGTTGATACAACATTTAGACCACTCCGTGTTGGTGTTGATGACGTGTCAATTGCACTAGGAGTTAGAGCCGTTGAAGATGCTTCACTATTGTTATTATTGTTAGTTATAGGGGTTGATATTGTACTACTTGATATTGTTGGACTTATCATATGTTGTGATATTCGAGGTTTGAATCTGGAAAAAAACAACATACAAACATTGTGAAAAACTTAATTCCTGTTGATCAGAATATGATAAAAATAACTTGCATTGAAATCCCATGTTTAAAATTATATTTGAAATATGATAGGTATATGTATTCCATATTTTAAATAAATTATGGAAAGATAGAGGCCTAAAATTAGTTCATTCGACAAAAATTAACTTCATAGTTCGCAAATTTTTCTATACTATGCTAGGACGCACATTTTTGAAACTTTCTTATCAAAAAAATTTTTAAATTCATCACTTACTTGCCAGCACCAGCATGAGATTTTTGTCCAGGAGGTTGCATTGGATGACCAGATTTAGCACACCAACCAACAGGAAATATATCACGACTATCAAAACGACACCAATAATCGAATGCACCGCGCCAACCATCAAATGTCACATGAATTTGATCATTTTTCACAGCCCCAACCGTGGCACAACATATTAATTGTGGATTTTTTTTATCCACAGCTTCTAGTTTTTGTCCCACTTGAAATAAATTACTTCGAGGACTTGGCGGTTCACGTTGAAATATTTTACCCGGTGCCATTTCAGCACCATTTAATGTTTTTAACAAAAACATTGGCCATGAACTTGCATTCATACGAAAACTATAAGAAAAATAATACAATTTATTCAAATTTTAAATAATTTTTTTAAATAAATTTGTAATTTCAGTATGGTAATACTCTATTTTTACCGTTGTCTACTGAATTAAAAGCTATAATTACAATAAATTTTTTCACTTTTTTCAATCACATGGCAAGGTAGTTAGAGGGGGAAACACGTTTTCAACGAGTTAAAAATCTCATTTCTTCATCTGTACATTAGTACAGTTAATTATTTACATAAAGATAATACAAAAATTTGTGTACATACGAACATGCAGAATAGCGAATATGAAATATAAACATTGTTTTATTGGCTATGCTACAAAATCTTAAAAATTGATCTGAGGCATTGAGGTGAATTTCAAAATGAAGTAGACAGATTAAGTACTGATTGGTTAAAATTAATTATTGAATTAATAATAAAACAAGGGAAGAGAGCAACTAACGGTGTTAACTGTTTATATACCAATCATCATTATAAAATACCGTAAATATACATTCCGTAGTTATAAAAATTTGTTAAATTTAATAATCTGTTTATTTGTTGAATTTCCGGTGAAAGTGTAGCAAATTTAACCAGTTATGAAAAAATGTTTCATACAAAAGTTGTTTGCTTTGAAGCAACAATATTTTTGTGATTTTTTAGTCTCTTATAGTTTAAAAATAGGGTCATGAATCCATTGGACCCAATTTATTTTGCTCATTCACGAAACTTATGAACACCTATACTAAAATTTTCTTATTACCTTCAATGTTTGTTAACGTTATAAACATTTGACTAGATTTAATATCTGAAAAATTCTATATATTTCCATTATTTTTCTAGAAATTCAAATCTCCCTAACTTATCTAGATTTTTCTGATTACCTTGTAATCTTAAAGATTTGTATAAAACCAATTTTACAATAATTTAACAATTATTACAATTCACTAAATCAGGAAATGATTGGCTATACATACCCAAGAGGTGGTTGTAACATTCCGCCAGATTTTTCACAATGACCAATAGGATGTATTTCACTAGAATCAACTAAACGCCAAAAATCATTTTTATTATCACTACCATCTAAGCGTAGCCGTAAACGAGGTCCTAACACTCCCACAACCGTTCCGATACACGTTGATGTTAAATTACGTGGATCTAATGCTTCTAATTTCATACCACACTTAAAATCATTTTGTGGTGGAACTAATGCCTGCTTAAAACATTCAGCAGGGGCTGCCACACTGTTTGTTTCACGTAGATATTCTTCCCAATCGAAGGGTTGAAATGTTTCATATTGAAATGGACCTGAAGAACTGTTAGGATTTTCAAATGTTGTAGGTGTTGATGGGGTTGTTGCTCCGGGTGGTCCTGAAGACGATGTACTTGTGGTGTTTGATGAAGCCGGTGTGGTTGGTGTTGGAATTTTTGATAACTGTTCATTTTTCTTTTGGAATTTGTTCATACAAAAATTTGAACAAAAATTTTTATTGCTGCATCCTGGAAGAAAAACAAATAACTGTTTTTATTTATAGAATTTTTTCAAAATCATATCCTCACAAAGATTATAGAATATGGATTTTGGAAATTAACCCCAACATATTCAGTTCGTATTAATACCTTATTAAACTGATGCTATTACATTTAACTTTAGGAAACCAAATAGCTATACATAAAAAAAATTTCCATTCGAAATTCAATTCATTATGACGTCTTTTATAAATTAGCAATTTTAGTTTATGACATTTAATTTCAAATTTTCCCTTATGATGATGTTAATTTCTAGGTTTGAAAGGGTCGATAAAGTTTTAATGTTTAAGAAACTTTATGATTGAGGATCTATAAGAACACGTCTCGAAATTAATGGGAATTTGAAAATGTATAATAAATACTAAGTATCGCAAGAAATGATTCGAAGCACCACAATTTGATTAATTGTCTTAATAAATAATAACACAAAATGTTTAACAAAATTTTCACTTTTGTTAATATTTTCAAAAAATTTCCGAAATTTAGCTAAATATTTTGTATTATTATTTATAGATAGAGCTTTCCACAATTTAACGCTCTCAATTCAATTAATAATTGTCTTAGTTTTTTCACATACACGTCAAGAGTTAAAAATTTTTTTTTCTTTTTGGAATCAAGTTTATGTATCCAAAAAATATAATAGCTCTTGCTGAATTATGATAAAACTTTATTACAAAATTTCTTACCCGTATTACCACGAATAACATTATCACATTGATGGCAAGCTCCTTTATTATAAGCTTTACGAAATTCACTTAAACATGTTTCTGAACAAAATTCTTTTTCACCGTTTTGTGTCGGTAAAACATATTTCAAACGTCCTTTACCCTCACCGCACCAGGTACACGATACAGGTTTTTTGGGTGGTCTACCCGGTCCGCGAATTTTTCCATTACCAGAATTATTCATAACTGTTGTGGGTGAATTTGCGGTTGATGACATTTTTCTCAACAATGTCCAAAATTCATCTTTTTTTTTTTCAATCGACACTTTTTTTTATTCTATTTCAGTTTTTTAGGTTATGTTTAATGCATATATAAACATAATTTTAACGTTAAAAAGTTTAAATTTTTAATTTACATACGCTTATGTAGATTTTAAGAAATTTTATTAACATTTTAAGTTGATACATTAAGTTAATTTGAAATAAAATTCAAAAATATATACTTAAGTTATTCTGTCGTCAAAATTTTTAAAATTTTAATTTCTTTGTATATACAATATGTCACAGACACGGATACGTATTTTAATTAGATTATATGTAAAATTTTCATACTGATACGTAAAAATTTGTAACTTGCAAATTTTTTATAGTGTTTTTTCAGATGAATATATTTTACTAAACTTAATTAAAGGTTACTTGTTAATTAATATTCAATATTTTTAATTTTGTTATTTCAACGTTTTTTGATTAATTATTTTATTGATATTATCAATTTAATTTCAAATCAAAATTCAAAACACTGACATGAAATGTCAAATATGAAAATATTTTTCACTGAATTGCCGAAAAAAACCAAGCGATAGAATTTATTCATGGCTACCAACTATAGATAATGATGTGTATTTCTATATCGACAGAAGCTTATATTACGCTAGATTCCTTGCAACGTCATATTTATCTTGCTTATAAAGAGATTTTCCACCTGTTGCCAGTTAGAAACCAGAGTTGACCAAAATAAAATATCAATTCTTTATAAGATATCTTTCTTTTAATTTTACTTTCTATTGTATTATATAATTCTCTTATCATTATGTTAACAGCACTCTGGGTTCCCCGCACTCTGTATTATAAACGATTAGTAAATCGATAAACTAATAAACATGAGATAATTTTAGTTGCTAAACATAACAACTCTTTTAGGGAGATCCTTTTTTCCAATAAATAGTTCTGGTAAAGATATTAAGCTAAAATACGCAATTTTCATTGTTTGCTCAAGTTTAAATATACCAGCGATTATGTTTAGTATAAACATTGATGGCTGTACCCAACCTATTATAAATACCAACTGTTTGTAATCGATTAGCTCTCAAAAATATGAAAAACCGCGCTATTTAAATTTATTTGTAAAGAAAACTATTTAAAATAACTATTATTTAACTTAAATTTTCATCGATTACTTTAAATTCTTTAATTGAACAATTGTTTCAATTTATTTTTATTTAAAGTTTTTAATTGTAAAATATTTTTAGTGTTTTATAAAAAATTATTTAAGTTTGTAAAATTAAACTGGCTTTGTATATTACAAATTTAACTAATTTATATATTTGAAAATTAAGTAAAATTTATTAAAATTGACAATTTCTGAATTATTATTTTTTTGTTTTTTGGGGTTTTTGTGCGTGATTTCAAGTATGGCTAAGAGGTAGCTTGGTATTATAAGCGTCACTTATATAACCTAAAAAATAAATTAAATTAAATGAAAATAATTAATGATTTGTGCAAATTAAAAATAAATAAGTATAAATAATTTAGTGTAAAAAAATTTCAGTGAAATAAAAAATTTCACATAAAACATGGCGATAGTTTTAGAAACAACATTAGGCGATTTAACAATCGATTTATTTACAACCGAAAGACCGAAAGCTTGTTTAAATTTCTTAAAATTATGTAAAATGAAATATTATAATTTTAATTTATTTCACACAGTACAGCACGATTTTCTTGCACAAACCGGTGATCCAACCGGTTCGGGAACGGGTGGTGAATCCATTTGGGGTGTGATTGATGGACCGCTAAAACGTTATTTTGAGGGTGAAGATCAACCAAAAATCCGTCATACTAATGTAGGAACAGTTTCACTGGTCGGATCACGAAATAATATGTTAGGATCACAATTTTTTATAACATTGGCACCAGATTTGGTGTCTTTGGACGGTAAACATTGTGTGATTGGTGAAGTGACTGAAGGTTTGGATATAC